>NW_026531115.1:0-36993 GCF_020745825.1 Agelaius phoeniceus | reverse complement strand
AGGAGATCAACAGTCTTGTGCTTCTCTCTAAACACTCTGCAGACCACCGTGCAATTTCTAGCAAGAGACTGAGATCTTTTCTCTAGCGGCAGAGTTTCTCCTTGCAAGATATGAAGGAGAAGCTCTTTGCTGAGTGTTAGGCGGCAAGAGAGGCAGAGGCCAAAGATATACAGAGCTCACCGAAGCTAAGCGCCGGTCTCTGGGGTCTCAGAGCACAAGCCCCTGTCTAGAGCTCACCGCCGCCAGCACAACGCTCTCTGCGACGAGGAAGCCACTTCTTTGCCTCCAGGAGACGGAGAGAGCAGCAGCTTCCGAAAGGCGAAGAACCAAGACGAGCGAGAGCCGCATACTGAGGGCAGCTTCCAAACTGAGAGAAAACACTCCCTTGCTACTCTCCACCCATTGCCATTCTCCTTCTATTCCAATGAAAAGAGTTTTGGACAACTATCTTTTGCTCCTTGCTAAACGTTCTGCAGACCTCCGTGCAGATCTAGAACAAGATCGGCGATATTTTCTGTACTGGCACAGGTTCTCCTTGCCAGACGTAGTGGAAAAGCTTTTTACTTAGTGTTAGGCAGCAAGAGAGCTAGAAGACTGACATTCGGAGCTCCCCCAAGTAAAACACCGGTCCCTGGTGTCTTTCCACTCAAGCCGCTCTCCGGAGCTCCCTGCCACCGGCACCATGCTGTGCGCTCAAAGATGCCGCTTCTTCGCCTTCGGGAGACGGAGAGAAAGGCGGCTTCGGAAAGGCGAAGAACCAAGCCGCACAACAGCGGCATTCTGTCATCACCTTTCAACTTTCTAGAAAACAGTAGCTTCCCAGTCTCCTGCCTCTTCCATTGACATTCTTATCGAAAAGGACATTTTGGCATCTGTCTTTTGCTTCGTGCTTAACACTCTGCAGTCCTCCGTGCAACTTTTCGAAGAAGATGGGGATGTTTTCTGCACTTGCACAGTTTCTCCTTGCCAGACATATTGGAAAAGGTTTTGCTAAATGTAGGGCCACAAGAGAGGCAGAAGACGCAGATACGCAGCTCTCCGAAGCTAATCGCAGGTGCCTGGCGTTTTTCCACACAAGCCGCTCTCCGGAGCTCCCTGCGACCGGCACAATGCTCTGTGCGCAAAGATGCTGCTTCTTCCCCTCCAAGAGACGGAGTGAGGGGCAGCTTCCGAAAGGCGAAGAAGCAAGCCGCACACCCCGGCATAGTGTGAGCAGCTTTCAAACGGAGAGAAAACAGTACTTTCCCACTCTTTTACCTTTCCCATTGACATTAGGATTGGAATTGAAGCAGTTTTATGGCATTTCTCTTTTACGTCTTCCTAAACACTCGAAAGACTTCCGTGTACATTCTAGACGAAGACTGGGGAGGTTTTCTTTACTGGCACACTTTCTTCTTCAAAACAGAGTGGAAAAGCTTCTTGCTAACTATTAGGCGACAAGAGAGGGAGAAGACCGCGATACCGGGCTCTCCCAAGCTGATCGCCGGTGCGTGGCGTATTTCCACACAAGCCTTGCTCCGCAGCTCACCGCACAAAGCACAATGCTCTGCGCGCGAAGAAGTCAACTTCTTTGCCTCCGGGAGACGGAGAGCGTGGCAGCTTCCGAAAGGCGCAGAACCAAGCCGCACAACAGCGGCATAGTGAGGGCAGCTTTCAACCTTGTACTTTACCAATCTCTTCCCACTCTCATTCACGTTATAGAAGGAATAGAAGGGCTTTTGGAGAACTATCTTTTGCTTCTTGCGAAACACTCTGCAGACCTCTGTGCCACTTGGAGAATGACATCCGGGTTGTTTTCTGCACTAGCACAGTTTCTCCTTGCAAGACGTCGTGGAAAAGCTTTTTCTAAGTGTTAGGCGGCAAGAGAGGCAGAAGACCGGAATTCGGAGCTCTCCCAAGTTAAACGCCGGTCCCTGGTGTTTTTCAGCATAAGCCGCTCTCCGCAGCTCCCAGCGACCGCCACCATGCTCTGTGCGCAAAGATGCCGCTTCTTCGCCTCCGGGAGACGGAGAGAGGGGCAGTTTTCGAAAGGCGAAGGAGCAAGACGCACACCCCGGCATAGTTTGAGCAGCTTTCAAATGTACAAAACCAGTACTTTCCCACTGTTTTACCTTTTCCATTGACATGAACTTTTGAATTGAAGGAGTTTTTGGCAACAGTCTTGTGCTTCTCTCTAAACACTCTGCAGACCACCGTGCAATTTCTAGCAAGAGACTGAGATCTTTTCTCTAGCGGCAGAGTTTCTCCTTGCAAGATATGAAGGAGAAGCTCTTTGCTGAGTGTTAGGCGGCAAGAGAGGCAGAGGCCAAAGATATACAGAGCTCACCGAAGCTAAGCGCCGGTCTCTGGGGTCTCAGAGCACAAGCCCCTGTCTAGAGCTCACCGCCGCCAGCACAACGCTCTCTGCGACGAGGAAGCCACTTCTTTGCCTCCAGGAGACGGAGAGAGCAGCAGCTTCCGAAAGGCGAAGAACCAAGACGAGCGAGAGCCGCATACTGAGGGCAGCTTCCAAACTGAGAGAAAACACTCCCTTGCTACTCTCCACCCATTGCCATTCTCCTTCTATTCCAATGAAAAGAGTTTTGGACAACTATCTTTTGCTCCTTGCTAAACGTTCTGCAGACCTCCGTGCAGATCTAGAACAAGATCGGCGATATTTTCTGTACTGGCACAGGTTCTCCTTGCCAGACGTAGTGGAAAAGCTTTTTACTTAGTGTTAGGCAGCAAGAGAGCTAGAAGACTGAAATTCGGAGCTCCCCCAAGTAAAACACCGGTCCCTGGTGTCTTTCCACTCAAGCCGCTCTCCGGAGCTCCCTGCCACCGGCACCATGCTGTGCGCTCAAAGATGCCGCTTCTTCGCCTTCGGGAGACGGAGAGAAAGGCGGCTTCGGAAAGGCGAAGAACCAAGCCGCACAACACCGGCATTCTGTCATCACCTTTCAACTTTCTAGAAAACAGTAGCTTCCCAGTCTCCTGCCTCTTCCATTGACATTCTTATCGAAAAGGACATTTTGGCATCTGTCTTTTGCTTCGTGCTTAACACTCTGCAGTCCTCCGTGCAACTTTTCGAAGAAGATGGGGATGTTTTCTGCACTTGCACAGTTTCTCCTTGCCAGACATATTGGAAAAGGTTTTGCTAAATGTAGGGCCACAAGAGAGGCAGAAGACGCAGATACGCAGCTCTCCGAAGCTAATCGCAGGTGCCTGGCGTTTTTCCACACAAGCCGCTCTCCGGAGCTCCCTGCGACCGGCGCAATGCTCTGTGCGCAAAGATGCTGCTTCTTCCCCTCCAAGAGACGGAGTGAGGGGCAGCTTCCGAAAGGCGAAGAAGCAAGCCGCACACCCCGGCATAGTGTGAGCAGCTTTCAAACGGAGAGAAAACAGTACTTTCCCACTCTTTTACCTTTCCCATTGACATTAGGATTGGAATTGAAGCAGTTTTATGGCATTTCTCTTTTACGTCTTCCTAAACACTCGAAAGACTTCCGTGTACATTCTAGACGAAGACTGGGGAGGTTTTCTTTACTGGCACACTTTCTTCTTCAAAACAGAGTGGAAAAGCTTCTTGCTAACTATTAGGCGACAAGAGAGGGAGAAGACCGCGATACCGGGCTCTCCCAAGCTGATCGCCGGTGCGTGGCGTATTTCCACACAAGCCTTGCTCCGCAGCTCACCGCACAAAGCACAATGCTCTGCGCGCGAAGAAGTCAACTTCTTTGCCTCCGGGAGACGGAGAGCGTGGCAGCTTCCGAAAGGCGCAGAACCAAGCCGCACAACAGCGGCATAGTGAGGGCAGCTTTCAACCTTATCCAAAACTGTACTTTACCAATCTCTTCCCACTCTCATTCACGTTATAGAAGGAATAGAAGGGCTTTTGGAGAACTATCTTTTGCTTCTTGCGAAACACTCTGCAGACCTCTGTGCCACTTGGAGAATGACATCTGGGTTGTTTTCTGCACTAGCACAGTTTCTCCTTGCAAGACATCGTGGAAAAGCTTTTTCTAAGTGTTAGGCGGCAAGAGAGGCAGAAGACCGGAATTCGGAGCTCTCCCAAGTTAAACGCCGGTCCCTGGTGTTTTTCAGCATAAGCCGCTCTCCGCAGCTCCCAGCGACCGCCACCATGCTCTGTGCGCAAAGATGCCGCTTCTTCGCCTCCGGGAGACGGAGAGAGGGGCAGTTTTCGAAAGGCGAAGGAGCAAGACGCACACCCCGGCATAGTTTGAGCAGCTTTCAAATGTACAAAACCAGTACTTTCCCACTGTTTTACCTTTTCCATTGACATGAACTTTTGAATTGAAGGAGTTTTTGGCAACAGTCTTGTGCTTCTCTCTAAACACTCTGCAGACCACCGTGCAATTTCTAGCAAGAGACTGAGATCTTTTCTCTAGCGGCAGAGTTTCTCCTTGCAAGATATGAAGGAGAAGCTCTTTGCTGAGTGTTAGGCGGCAAGAGAGGCAGAGGCCAAAGATATACAGAGCTCACCGAAGCTAAGCGCCGGTCTCTGGGGTCTCAGAGCACAAGCCCCTGTCTAGAGCTCACCGCCGCCAGCACAACGCTCTCTGCGACGAGGAAGCCACTTCTTTGCCTCCAGGAGACGGAGAGAGCAGCAGCTTCCGAAAGGCGAAGAACCAAGACGAGCGAGAGCCGCATACTGAGGGCAGCTTCCAAACTGAGAGAAAACACTCCCTTGCTACTCTCCACCCATTGCCATTCTCCTTCTATTCCAATGAAAAGAGTTTTGGACAACTATCTTTTGCTCCTTGCTAAACGTTCTGCAGACCTCCGTGCAGATCTAGAACAAGATCGGCGATATTTTCTGTACTGGCACAGGTTCTCCTTGCCAGACGTAGTGGAAAAGCTTTTTACTTAGTGTTAGGCAGCAAGAGAGCTAGAAGACTGAAATTCGGAGCTCCCCCAAGTAAAACACCGGTCCCTGGTGTCTTTCCACTCAAGCCGCTCTCCGGAGCTCCCTGCCACCGGCACCATGCTGTGCGCTCAAAGATGCCGCTTCTTCGCCTTCGGGAGACGGAGAGAAAGGCGGCTTCGGAAAGGCGAAGAACCAAGCCGCACAACACCGGCATTCTGTCATCACCTTTCAACTTTCTAGAAAACAGTAGCTTCCCAGTCTCCTGCCTCTTCCATTGACATTCTTATCGAAAAGGACATTTTGGCATCTGTCTTTTGCTTCGTGCTTAACACTCTGCAGTCCTCCGTGCAACTTTTCGAAGAAGATGGGGATGTTTTCTGCACTTGCACAGTTTCTCCTTGCCAGACATATTGGAAAAGGTTTTGCTAAATGTAGGGCCACAAGAGAGGCAGAAGACGCAGATACGCAGCTCTCCGAAGCTAATCGCAGGTGCCTGGCGTTTTTCCACACAAGCCGCTCTCCGGAGCTCCCTGCGACCGGCACAATGCTCTGTGCGCAAAGATGCTGCTTCTTCCCCTCCAAGAGACGGAGTGAGGGGCAGCTTCCGAAAGGCGAAGAAGCAAGCCGCACACCCCGGCATAGTGTGAGCAGCTTTCAAACGGAGAGAAAACAGTACTTTCCCACTCTTTTACCTTTCCCATTGACATTAGGATTGGAATTGAAGCAGTTTTATGGCATTTCTCTTTTACGTCTTCCTAAACACTCGAAAGACTTCCGTGTACATTCTAGACGAAGACTGGGGAGGTTTTCTTTACTGGCACACTTTCTTCTTCAAAACAGAGTGGAAAAGCTTCTTGCTAACTATTAGGCGACAAGAGAGGGAGAAGACCGCGATACCGGGCTCTCCCAAGCTGATCGCCGGTGCGTGGCGTATTTCCACACAAGCCTTGCTCCGCAGCTCACCGCACAAAGCACAATGCTCTGCGCGCGAAGAAGTCAACTTCTTTGCCTCCGGGAGACGGAGAGCGTGGCAGCTTCCGAAAGGCGCAGAACCAAGCCGCACAACAGCGGCATAGTGAGGGCAGCTTTCAACCTTGTACTTTACCAATCTCTTCCCACTCTCATTCACGTTATAGAAGGAATAGAAGGGCTTTTGGAGAACTATCTTTTGCTTCTTGCGAAACACTCTGCAGACCTCTGTGCCACTTGGAGAATGACATCCGGGTTGTTTTCTGCACTAGCACAGTTTCTCCTTGCAAGACGTCGTGGAAAAGCTTTTTCTAAGTGTTAGGCGGCAAGAGAGGCAGAAGACTGGAATTCGGAGCTCTCCCAAGTTAAACGCCGGTCCCTGGTGTTTTTCAGCATAAGCCGCTCTCCGCAGCTCCCAGCGACCGCCACCATGCTCTGTGCGCAAAGATGCCGCTTCTTCGCCTCCGGGAGACGGAGAGAGGGGCAGTTTTCGAAAGGCGAAGGAGCAAGACGCACACCCCGGCATAGTTTGAGCAGCTTTCAAATGTACAAAACCAGTACTTTCCCACTGTTTTACCTTTTCCATTGACATGAACTTTTGAATTGAAGGAGTTTTTGGCAACAGTCTTGTGCTTCTCTCTAAACACTCTGCAGACCACCGTGCAATTTCTAGCAAGAGACTGAGATCTTTTCTCTAGCGGCAGAGTTTCTCCTTGCAAGATATGAAGGAGAAGCTCTTTGCTGAGTGTTAGGCGGCAAGAGAGGCAGAGGCCAAAGATATACAGAGCTCACCGAAGCTAAGCGCCGGTCTCTGGGGTCTCAGAGCACAAGCCCCTGTCTAGAGCTCACCGCCGCCAGCACAACGCTCTCTGCGACGAGGAAGCCACTTCTTTGCCTCCAGGAGACGGAGAGAGCAGCAGCTTCCGAAAGGCGAAGAACCAAGACGAGCGAGAGCCGCATACTGAGGGCAGCTTCCAAACTGAGAGAAAACACTCCCTTGCTACTCTCCACCCATTGCCATTCTCCTTCTATTCCAATGAAAAGAGTTTTGGACAACTATCTTTTGCTCCTTGCTAAACGTTCTGCAGACCTCCGTGCAGATCTAGAACAAGATCGGCGATATTTTCTGTACTGGCACAGGTTCTCCTTGCCAGACGTAGTGGAAAAGCTTTTTACTTAGTGTTAGGCAGCAAGAGAGCTAGAAGACTGAAATTCGGAGCTCCCCCAAGTAAAACACCGGTCCCTGGTGTCTTTCCACTCAAGCCGCTCTCCGGAGCTCCCTGCCACCGGCACCATGCTGTGCGCTCAAAGATGCCGCTTCTTCGCCTTCGGGAGACGGAGAGAAAGGCGGCTTCGGAAAGGCGAAGAACCAAGCCGCACAACACCGGCATTCTGTCATCACCTTTCAACTTTCTAGAAAACAGTAGCTTCCCAGTCTCCTGCCTCTTCCATTGACATTCTTATCGAAAAGGACATTTTGGCATCTGTCTTTTGCTTCGTGCTTAACACTCTGCAGTCCTCCGTGCAACTTTTCGAAGAAGATGGGGATGTTTTCTGCACTTGCACAGTTTCTCCTTGCCAGACATATTGGAAAAGGTTTTGCTAAATGTAGGGCCACAAGAGAGGCAGAAGACGCAGATACGCAGCTCTCCGAAGCTAATCGCAGGTGCCTGGCGTTTTTCCACACAAGCCGCTCTCCGGAGCTCCCTGCGACCGGCGCAATGCTCTGTGCGCAAAGATGCTGCTTCTTCCCCTCCAAGAGACGGAGTGAGGGGCAGCTTCCGAAAGGCGAAGAAGCAAGCCGCACACCCCGGCATAGTGTGAGCAGCTTTCAAACGGAGAGAAAACAGTACTTTCCCACTCTTTTACCTTTCCCATTGACATTAGGATTGGAATTGAAGCAGTTTTATGGCATTTCTCTTTTACGTCTTCCTAAACACTCGAAAGACTTCCGTGTACATTCTAGACGAAGACTGGGGAGGTTTTCTTTACTGGCACACTTTCTTCTTCAAAACAGAGTGGAAAAGCTTCTTGCTAACTATTAGGCGACAAGAGAGGGAGAAGACCGCGATACCGGGCTCTCCCAAGCTGATCGCCGGTGCGTGGCGTATTTCCACACAAGCCTTGCTCCGCAGCTCACCGCACAAAGCACAATGCTCTGCGCGCGAAGAAGTCAACTTCTTTGCCTCCGGGAGACGGAGAGCGTGGCAGCTTCCGAAAGGCGCAGAACCAAGCCGCACAACAGCGGCATAGTGAGGGCAGCTTTCAACCTTATCCAAAACTGTACTTTACCAATCTCTTCCCACTCTCATTCACGTTATAGAAGGAATAGAAGGGCTTTTGGAGAACTATCTTTTGCTTCTTGCGAAACACTCTGCAGACCTCTGTGCCACTTGGAGAATGACATCCGGGTTGTTTTCTGCACTAGCACAGTTTCTCCTTGCAAGACGTCGTGGAAAAGCTTTTTCTAAGTGTTAGGCGGCAAGAGAGGCAGAAGACCGGAATTCGGAGCTCTCCCAAGTTAAACGCCGGTCCCTGGTGTTTTTCAGCATAAGCCGCTCTCCGCAGCTCCCAGCGACCGCCACCATGCTCTGTGCGCAAAGATGCCGCTTCTTCGCCTCCGGGAGACGGAGAGAGGGGCAGTTTTCGAAAGGCGAAGGAGCAAGACGCACACCCCGGCATAGTTTGAGCAGCTTTCAAATGTACAAAACCAGTACTTTCCCACTGTTTTACCTTTTCCATTGACATGAACTTTTGAATTGAAGGAGTTTTTGGCAACAGTCTTGTGCTTCTCTCTAAACACTCTGCAGACCACCGTGCAATTTCTAGCAAGAGACTGAGATCTTTTCTCTAGCGGCAGAGTTTCTCCTTGCAAGATATGAAGGAGAAGCTCTTTGCTGAGTGTTAGGCGGCAAGAGAGGCAGAGGCCAAAGATATACAGAGCTCACCGAAGCTAAGCGCCGGTCTCTGGGGTCTCAGAGCACAAGCCCCTGTCTAGAGCTCACCGCCGCCAGCACAACGCTCTCTGCGACGAGGAAGCCACTTCTTTGCCTCCAGGAGACGGAGAGAGCAGCAGCTTCCGAAAGGCGAAGAACCAAGACGAGCGAGAGCCGCATACTGAGGGCAGCTTCCAAACTGAGAGAAAACACTCCCTTGCTACTCTCCACCCATTGCCATTCTCCTTCTATTCCAATGAAAAGAGTTTTGGACAACTATCTTTTGCTCCTTGCTAAACGTTCTGCAGACCTCCGTGCAGATCTAGAACAAGATCGGCGATATTTTCTGTACTGGCACAGGTTCTCCTTGCCAGACGTAGTGGAAAAGCTTTTTACTTAGTGTTAGGCAGCAAGAGAGCTAGAAGACTGAAATTCGGAGCTCCCCCAAGTAAAACACCGGTCCCTGGTGTCTTTCCACTCAAGCCGCTCTCCGGAGCTCCCTGCCACCGGCACCATGCTGTGCGCTCAAAGATGCCGCTTCTTCGCCTTCGGGAGACGGAGAGAAAGGCGGCTTCGGAAAGGCGAAGAACCAAGCCGCACAACACCGGCATTCTGTCATCACCTTTCAACTTTCTAGAAAACAGTAGCTTCCCAGTCTCCTGCCTCTTCCATTGACATTCTTATCGAAAAGGACATTTTGGCATCTGTCTTTTGCTTCGTGCTTAACACTCTGCAGTCCTCCGTGCAACTTTTCGAAGAAGATGGGGATGTTTTCTGCACTTGCACAGTTTCTCCTTGCCAGACATATTGGAAAAGGTTTTGCTAAATGTAGGGCCACAAGAGAGGCAGAAGACGCAGATACGCAGCTCTCCGAAGCTAATCGCAGGTGCCTGGCGTTTTTCCACACAAGCCGCTCTCCGGAGCTCCCTGCGACCGGCACAATGCTCTGTGCGCAAAGATGCTGCTTCTTCCCCTCCAAGAGACGGAGTGAAGGGCAGCTTCCGAAAGGCGAAGAAGCAAGCCGCACACCCCGGCATAGTGTGAGCAGCTTTCAAACGGAGAGAAAACAGTACTTTCCCACTCTTTTACCTTTCCCATTGACATTAGGATTGGAATTGAAGCAGTTTTATGGCATTTCTCTTTTACGTCTTCCTAAACACTCGAAAGACTTCCGTGTACATTCTAGACGAAGACTGGGGAGGTTTTCTTTACTGGCACACTTTCTTCTTCAAAACAGAGTGGAAAAGCTTCTTGCTAACTATTAGGCGACAAGAGAGGGAGAAGACCGCGATACCGGGCTCTCCCAAGCTGATCGCCGGTGCGTGGCGTATTTCCACACAAGCCTTGCTCCGCAGCTCACCGCACAAAGCACAATGCTCTGCGCGCGAAGAAGTCAACTTCTTTGCCTCCGGGAGACGGAGAGCGTGGCAGCTTCCGAAAGGCGCAGAACCAAGCCGCACAACAGCGGCATAGTGAGGGCAGCTTTCAACCTTATCCAAAACTGTACTTTACCAATCTCTTCCCACTCTCATTCACGTTATAGAAGGAATAGAAGGGCTTTTGGAGAACTATCTTTTGCTTCTTGCGAAACACTCTGCAGACCTCTGTGCCACTTGGAGAATGACATCCGGGTTGTTTTCTGCACTAGCACAGTTTCTCCTTGCAAGACATCGTGGAAAAGCTTTTTCTAAGTGTTAGGCGGCAAGAGAGGCAGAAGACCGGAATTCGGAGCTCTCCCAAGTTAAACGCCGGTCCCTGGTGTTTTTCAGCATAAGCCGCTCTCCGCAGCTCCCAGCGACCGCCACCATGCTCTGTGCGCAAAGATGCCGCTTCTTCGCCTCCGGGAGACGGAGGGAGGGGCAGTTTTCGAAAGGCGAAGGAGCAAGACGCACACCCCGGCATAGTTTGAGCAGCTTTCAAATGTACAAAACCAGTACTTTCCCACTGTTTTACCTTTTCCATTGACATGAACTTTTGAATTGAAGGAGTTTTTGGCAACAGTCTTGTGCTTCTCTCTAAACACTCTGCAGACCACCGTGCAATTTCTAGCAAGAGACTGAGATCTTTTCTCTAGCGGCAGAGTTTCTCCTTGCAAGATATGAAGGAGAAGCTCTTTGCTGAGTGTTAGGCGGCAAGAGAGGCAGAGGCCAAAGATATACAGAGCTCACCGAAGCTAAGCGCCGGTCTCTGGGGTCTCAGAGCACAAGCCCCTGTCTAGAGCTCACCGCCGCCAGCACAACGCTCTCTGCGACGAGGAAGCCACTTCTTTGCCTCCAGGAGACGGAGAGAGCAGCAGCTTCCGAAAGGCGAAGAACCAAGACGAGCGAGAGCCGCATACTGAGGGCAGCTTCCAAACTGAGAGAAAACACTCCCTTGCTACTCTCCACCCATTGCCATTCTCCTTCTATTCCAATGAAAAGAGTTTTGGACAACTATCTTTTGCTCCTTGCTAAACGTTCTGCAGACCTCCGTGCAGATCTAGAACAAGATCGGCGATATTTTCTGTACTGGCACAGGTTCTCCTTGCCAGACGTAGTGGAAAAGCTTTTTACTTAGTGTTAGGCAGCAAGAGAGCTAGAAGACTGAAATTCGGAGCTCCCCCAAGTAAAACACCGGTCCCTGGTGTCTTTCCACTCAAGCCGCTCTCCGGAGCTCCCTGCCACCGGCACCATGCTGTGCGCTCAAAGATGCCGCTTCTTCGCCTTCGGGAGACGGAGAGAAAGGCGGCTTCGGAAAGGCGAAGAACCAAGCCGCACAACACCGGCATTCTGTCATCACCTTTCAACTTTCTAGAAAACAGTAGCTTCCCAGTCTCCTGCCTCTTCCATTGACATTCTTATCGAAAAGGACATTTTGGCATCTGTCTTTTGCTTCGTGCTTAACACTCTGCAGTCCTCCGTGCAACTTTTCGAAGAAGATGGGGATGTTTTCTGCACTTGCACAGTTTCTCCTTGCCAGACATATTGGAAAAGGTTTTGCTAAATGTAGGGCCACAAGAGAGGCAGAAGACGCAGATACGCAGCTCTCCGAAGCTAATCGCAGGTGCCTGGCGTTTTTCCACACAAGCCGCTCTCCGGAGCTCCCTGCGACCGGCACAATGCTCTGTGCGCAAAGATGCTGCTTCTTCCCCTCCAAGAGACGGAGTGAGGGGCAGCTTCCGAAAGGCGAAGAAGCAAGCCGCACACCCCGGCATAGTGTGAGCAGCTTTCAAACGGAGAGAAAACAGTACTTTCCCACTCTTTTACCTTTCCCATTGACATTAGGATTGGAATTGAAGCAGTTTTATGGCATTTCTCTTTTACGTCTTCCTAAACACTCGAAAGACTTCCGTGTACATTCTAGACGAAGACTGGGGAGGTTTTCTTTACTGGCACACTTTCTTCTTCAAAACAGAGTGGAAAAGCTTCTTGCTAACTATTAGGCGACAAGAGAGGGAGAAGACCGCGATACCGGGCTCTCCCAAGCTGATCGCCGGTGCGTGGCGTATTTCCACACAAGCCTTGCTCCGCAGCTCACCGCACAAAGCACAATGCTCTGCGCGCGAAGAAGTCAACTTCTTTGCCTCCGGGAGACGGAGAGCGTGGCAGCTTCCGAAAGGCGCAGAACCAAGCCGCACAACAGCGGCATAGTGAGGGCAGCTTTCAACCTTGTACTTTACCAATCTCTTCCCACTCTCATTCACGTTATAGAAGGAATAGAAGGGCTTTTGGAGAACTATCTTTTGCTTCTTGCGAAACACTCTGCAGACCTCTGTGCCACTTGGAGAATGACATCCGGGTTGTTTTCTGCACTAGCACAGTTTCTCCTTGCAAGACGTCGTGGAAAAGCTTTTTCTAAGTGTTAGGCGGCAAGAGAGGCAGAAGACCGGAATTCGGAGCTCTCCCAAGTTAAACGCCGGTCCCTGGTGTTTTTCAGCATAAGCCGCTCTCCGCAGCTCCCAGCGACCGCCACCATGCTCTGTGCGCAAAGATGCCGCTTCTTCGCCTCCGGGAGACGGAGAGAGGGGCAGTTTTCGAAAGGCGAAGGAGCAAGACGCACACCCCGGCATAGTTTGAGCAGCTTTCAAATGTACAAAACCAGTACTTTCCCACTGTTTTACCTTTTCCATTGACATGAACTTTTGAATTGAAGGAGTTTTTGGCAACAGTCTTGTGCTTCTCTCTAAACACTCTGCAGACCACCGTGCAATTTCTAGCAAGAGACTGAGATCTTTTCTCTAGCGGCAGAGTTTCTCCTTGCAAGATATGAAGGAGAAGCTCTTTGCTGAGTGTTAGGCGGCAAGAGAGGCAGAGGCCAAAGATATACAGAGCTCACCGAAGCTAAGCGCCGGTCTCTGGGGTCTCAGAGCACAAGCCCCTGTCTAGAGCTCACCGCCGCCAGCACAACGCTCTCTGCGACGAGGAAGCCACTTCTTTGCCTCCAGGAGACGGAGAGAGCAGCAGCTTCCGAAAGGCGAAGAACCAAGACGAGCGAGAGCCGCATACTGAGGGCAGCTTCCAAACTGAGAGAAAACACTCCCTTGCTACTCTCCACCCATTGCCATTCTCCTTCTATTCCAATGAAAAGAGTTTTGGACAACTATCTTTTGCTCCTTGCTAAACGTTCTGCAGACCTCCGTGCAGATCTAGAACAAGATCGGCGATATTTTCTGTACTGGCACAGGTTCTCCTTGCCAGACGTAGTGGAAAAGCTTTTTACTTAGTGTTAGGCAGCAAGAGAGCTAGAAGACTGAAATTCGGAGCTCCCCCAAGTAAAACACCGGTCCCTGGTGTCTTTCCACTCAAGCCGCTCTCCGGAGCTCCCTGCCACCGGCACCATGCTGTGCGCTCAAAGATGCCGCTTCTTCGCCTTCGGGAGACGGAGAGAAAGGCGGCTTCGGAAAGGCGAAGAACCAAGCCGCACAACACCGGCATTCTGTCATCACCTTTCAACTTTCTAGAAAACAGTAGCTTCCCAGTCTCCTGCCTCTTCCATTGACATTCTTATCGAAAAGGACATTTTGGCATCTGTCTTTTGCTTCGTGCTTAACACTCTGCAGTCCTCCGTGCAACTTTTCGAAGAAGATGGGGATGTTTTCTGCACTTGCACAGTTTCTCCTTGCCAGACATATTGGAAAAGGTTTTGCTAAATGTAGGGCCACAAGAGAGGCAGAAGACGCAGATACGCAGCTCTCCGAAGCTAATCGCAGGTGCCTGGCGTTTTTCCACACAAGCCGCTCTCCGGAGCTCCCTGCGACCGGCGCAATGCTCTGTGCGCAAAGATGCTGCTTCTTCCCCTCCAAGAGACGGAGTGAGGGGCAGCTTCCGAAAGGCGAAGAAGCAAGCCGCACACCCCGGCATAGTGTGAGCAGCTTTCAAACGGAGAGAAAACAGTACTTTCCCACTCTTTTACCTTTCCCATTGACATTAGGATTGGAATTGAAGCAGTTTTATGGCATTTCTCTTTTACGTCTTCCTAAACACTCGAAAGACTTCCGTGTACATTCTAGACGAAGACTGGGGAGGTTTTCTTTACTGGCACACTTTCTTCTTCAAAACAGAGTGGAAAAGCTTCTTGCTAACTATTAGGCGACAAGAGAGGGAGAAGACCGCGATACCGGGCTCTCCCAAGCTGATCGCCGGTGCGTGGCGTATTTCCACACAAGCCTTGCTCCGCAGCTCACCGCACAAAGCACAATGCTCTGCGCGCGAAGAAGTCAACTTCTTTGCCTCCGGGAGACGGAGAGCGTGGCAGCTTCCGAAAGGCGCAGAACCAAGCCGCACAACAGCGGCATAGTGAGGGCAGCTTTCAACCTTATCCAAAACTGTACTTTACCAATCTCTTCCCACTCTCATTCACGTTATAGAAGGAATAGAAGGGCTTTTGGAGAACTATCTTTTGCTTCTTGCGAAACACTCTGCAGACCTCTGTGCCACTTGGAGAATGACATCCGGGTTGTTTTCTGCACTAGCACAGTTTCTCCTTGCAAGACATCGTGGAAAAGCTTTTTCTAAGTGTTAGGCGGCAAGAGAGGCAGAAGACCGGAATTCGGAGCTCTCCCAAGTTAAACGCCGGTCCCTGGTGTTTTTCAGCATAAGCCGCTCTCCGCAGCTCCCAGCGACCGCCACCATGCTCTGTGCGCAAAGATGCCGCTTCTTCGCCTCCGGGAGACGGAGAGAGGGGCAGTTTTCGAAAGGCGAAGGAGCAAGACGCACACCCCGGCATAGTTTGAGCAGCTTTCAAATGTACAAAACCAGTACTTTCCCACTGTTTTACCTTTTCCATTGACATGAACTTTTGAATTGAAGGAGTTTTTGGCAACAGTCTTGTGCTTCTCTCTAAACACTCTGCAGACCACCGTGCAATTTCTAGCAAGAGACTGAGATCTTTTCTCTAGCGGCAGAGTTTCTCCTTGCAAGATATGAAGGAGAAGCTCTTTGCTGAGTGTTAGGCGGCAAGAGAGGCAGAGGCCAAAGATATACAGAGCTCACCGAAGCTAAGCGCCGGTCTCTGGGGTCTCAGAGCACAAGCCCCTGTCTAGAGCTCACCGCCGCCAGCACAACGCTCTCTGCGACGAGGAAGCCACTTCTTTGCCTCCAGGAGACGGAGAGAGCAGCAGCTTCCGAAAGGCGAAGAACCAAGACGAGCGAGAGCCGCATACTGAGGGCAGCTTCCAAACTGAGAGAAAACACTCCCTTGCTACTCTCCACCCATTGCCATTCTCCTTCTATTCCAATGAAAAGAGTTTTGGACAACTATCTTTTGCTCCTTGCTAAACGTTCTGCAGACCTCCGTGCAGATCTAGAACAAGATCGGCGATATTTTCTGTACTGGCACAGGTTCTCCTTGCCAGACGTAGTGGAAAAGCTTTTTACTTAGTGTTAGGCAGCAAGAGAGCTAGAAGACTGAAATTCGGAGCTCCCCCAAGTAAAACACCGGTCCCTGGTGTCTTTCCACTCAAGCCGCTCTCCGGAGCTCCCTGCCACCGGCACCATGCTGTGCGCTCAAAGATGCCGCTTCTTCGCCTTCGGGAGACGGAGAGAAAGGCGGCTTCGGAAAGGCGAAGAACCAAGCCGCACAACACCGGCATTCTGTCATCACCTTTCAACTTTCTAGAAAACAGTAGCTTCCCAGTCTCCTGCCTCTTCCATTGACATTCTTATCGAAAAGGACATTTTGGCATCTGTCTTTTGCTTCGTGCTTAACACTCTGCAGTCCTCCGTGCAACTTTTCGAAGAAGATGGGGATGTTTTCTGCACTTGCACAGTTTCTCCTTGCCAGACATATTGGAAAAGGTTTTGCTAAATGTAGGGCCACAAGAGAGGCAGAAGACGCAGATACGCAGCTCTCCGAAGCTAATCGCAGGTGCCTGGCGTTTTTCCACACAAGCCGCTCTCCGGAGCTCCCTGCGACCGGCACAATGCTCTGTGCGCAAAGATGCTGCTTCTTCCCCTCCAAGAGACGGAGTGAGGGGCAGCTTCCGAAAGGCGAAGAAGCAAGCCGCACACCCCGGCATAGTGTGAGCAGCTTTCAAACGGAGAGAAAACAGTACTTTCCCACTCTTTTACCTTTCCCATTGACATTAGGATTGGAATTGAAGCAGTTTTATGGCATTTCTCTTTTACGTCTTCCTAAACACTCGAAAGACTTCCGTGTACATTCTAGACGAAGACTGGGGAGGTTTTCTTTACTGGCACACTTTCTTCTTCAAAACAGAGTGGAAAAGCTTCTTGCTAACTATTAGGCGACAAGAGAGGGAGAAGACCGCGATACCGGGCTCTCCCAAGCTGATCGCCGGTGCGTGGCGTATTTCCACACAAGCCTTGCTCCGCAGCTCACCGCACAAAGCACAATGCTCTGCGCGCGAAGAAGTCAACTTCTTTGCCTCCGGGAGACGGAGAGCGTGGCAGCTTCCGAAAGGCGCAGAACCAAGCCGCACAACAGCGGCATAGTGAGGGCAGCTTTCAACCTTGTACTTTACCAATCTCTTCCCACTCTCATTCACGTTATAGAAGGAATAGAAGGGCTTTTGGAGAACTATCTTTTGCTTCTTGCGAAACACTCTGCAGACCTCTGTGCCACTTGGAGAATGACATCCGGGTTGTTTTCTGCACTAGCACAGTTTCTCCTTGCAAGACGTCGTGGAAAAGCTTTTTCTAAGTGTTAGGCGGCAAGAGAGGCAGAAGACTGGAATTCGGAGCTCTCCCAAGTTAAACGCCGGTCCCTGGTGTTTTTCAGCATAAGCCGCTCTCCGCAGCTCCCAGCGACCGCCACCATGCTCTGTGCGCAAAGATGCCGCTTCTTCGCCTCCGGGAGACGGAGAGAGGGGCAGTTTTCGAAAGGCGAAGGAGCAAGACGCACACCCCGGCATAGTTTGAGCAGCTTTCAAATGTACAAAACCAGTACTTTCCCACTGTTTTACCTTTTCCATTGACATGAACTTTTGAATTGAAGGAGTTTTTGGCAACAGTCTTGTGCTTCTCTCTAAACACTCTGCAGACCACCGTGCAATTTCTAGCAAGAGACTGAGATCTTTTCTCTAGCGGCAGAGTTTCTCCTTGCAAGATATGAAGGAGAAGCTCTTTGCTGAGTGTTAGGCGGCAAGAGAGGCAGAGGCCAAAGATATACAGAGCTCACCGAAGCTAAGCGCCGGTCTCTGGGGTCTCAGAGCACAAGCCCCTGTCTAGAGCTCACCGCCGCCAGCACAACGCTCTCTGCGACGAGGAAGCCACTTCTTTGCCTCCAGGAGACGGAGAGAGCAGCAGCTTCCGAAAGGCGAAGAACCAAGACGAGCGAGAGCCGCATACTGAGGGCAGCTTCCAAACTGAGAGAAAACACTCCCTTGCTACTCTCCACCCATTGCCATTCTCCTTCTATTCCAATGAAAAGAGTTTTGGACAACTATCTTTTGCTCCTTGCTAAACGTTCTGCAGACCTCCGTGCAGATCTAGAACAAGATCGGCGATATTTTCTGTACTGGCACAGGTTCTCCTTGCCAGACGTAGTGGAAAAGCTTTTTACTTAGTGTTAGGCAGCAAGAGAGCTAGAAGACTGAAATTCGGAGCTCCCCCAAGTAAAACACCGGTCCCTGGTGTCTTTCCACTCAAGCCGCTCTCCGGAGCTCCCTGCCACCGGCACCATGCTGTGCGCTCAAAGATGCCGCTTCTTCGCCTTCGGGAGACGGAGAGAAAGGCGGCTTCGGAAAGGCGAAGAACCAAGCCGCACAACACCGGCATTCTGTCATCACCTTTCAACTTTCTAGAAAACAGTAGCTTCCCAGTCTCCTGCCTCTTCCATTGACATTCTTATCGAAAAGGACATTTTGGCATCTGTCTTTTGCTTCGTGCTTAACACTCTGCAGTCCTCCGTGCAACTTTTCGAAGAAGATGGGGATGTTTTCTGCACTTGCACAGTTTCTCCTTGCCAGACATATTGGAAAAGGTTTTGCTAAATGTAGGGCCACAAGAGAGGCAGAAGACGCAGATACGCAGCTCTCCGAAGCTAATCGCAGGTGCCTGGCGTTTTTCCACACAAGCCGCTCTCCGGAGCTCCCTGCGACCGGCGCAATGCTCTGTGCGCAAAGATGCTGCTTCTTCCCCTCCAAGAGACGGAGTGAGGGGCAGCTTCCGAAAGGCGAAGAAGCAAGCCGCACACCCCGGCATAGTGTGAGCAGCTTTCAAACGGAGAGAAAACAGTACTTTCCCACTCTTTTACCTTTCCCATTGACATTAGGATTGGAATTGAAGCAGTTTTATGGCATTTCTCTTTTACGTCTTCCTAAACACTCGAAAGACTTCCGTGTACATTCTAGACGAAGACTGGGGAGGTTTTCTTTACTGGCACACTTTCTTCTTCAAAACAGAGTGGAAAAGCTTCTTGCTAACTATTAGGCGACAAGAGAGGGAGAAGACCGCGATACCGGGCTCTCCCAAGCTGATCGCCGGTGCGTGGCGTATTTCCACACAAGCCTTGCTCCGCAGCTCACCGCACAAAGCACAATGCTCTGCGCGCGAAGAAGTCAACTTCTTTGCCTCCGGGAGACGGAGAGCGTGGCAGCTTCCGAAAGGCGCAGAACCAAGCCGCACAACAGCGGCATAGTGAGGGCAGCTTTCAACCTTGTACTTTACCAATCTCTTCCCACTCTCATTCACGTTATAGAAGGAATAGAAGGGCTTTTGGAGAACTATCTTTTGCTTCTTGCGAAACACTCTGCAGACCTCTGTGCCACTTGGAGAATGACATCCGGGTTGTTTTCTGCACTAGCACAGTTTCTCCTTGCAAGACGTCGTGGAAAAGCTTTTTCTAAGTGTTAGGCGGCAAGAGAGGCAGAAGACCGGAATTCGGAGCTCTCCCAAGTTAAACGCCGGTCCCTGGTGTTTTTCAGCATAAGCCGCTCTCCGCAGCTCCCAGCGACCGCCACCATGCTCTGTGCGCAAAGATGCCGCTTCTTCGCCTCCGGGAGACGGAGAGAGGGGCAGTTTTCGAAAGGCGAAGGAGCAAGACGCACACCCCGGCATAGTTTGAGCAGCTTTCAAATGTACAAAACCAGTACTTTCCCACTGTTTTACCTTTTCCATTGACATGAACTTTTGAATTGAAGGAGTTTTTGGCAACAGTCTTGTGCTTCTCTCTAAACACTCTGCAGACCACCGTGCAATTTCTAGCAAGAGACTGAGATCTTTTCTCTAGCGGCAGAGTTTCTCCTTGCAAGATATGAAGGAGAAGCTCTTTGCTGAGTGTTAGGCGGCAAGAGAGGCAGAGGCCAAAGATATACAGAGCTCACCGAAGCTAAGCGCCGGTCTCTGGGGTCTCAGAGCACAAGCCCCTGTCTAGAGCTCACCGCCGCCAGCACAACGCTCTCTGCGACGAGGAAGCCACTTCTTTGCCTCCAGGAGACGGAGAGAGCAGCAGCTTCCGAAAGGCGAAGAACCAAGACGAGCGAGAGCCGCATACTGAGGGCAGCTTCCAAACTGAGAGAAAACACTCCCTTGCTACTCTCCACCCATTGCCATTCTCCTTCTATTCCAATGAAAAGAGTTTTGGACAACTATCTTTTGCTCCTTGCTAAACGTTCTGCAGACCTCCGTGCAGATCTAGAACAAGATCGGCGATATTTTCTGTACTGGCACAGGTTCTCCTTGCCAGACGTAGTGGAAAAGCTTTTTACTTAGTGTTAGGCAGCAAGAGAGCTAGAAGACTGAAATTCGGAGCTCCCCCAAGTAAAACACCGGTCCCTGGTGTCTTTCCACTCAAGCCGCTCTCCGGAGCTCCCTGCCACCGGCACCATGCTGTGCGCTCAAAGATGCCGCTTCTTCGCCTTCGGGAGACGGAGAGAAAGGCGGCTTCGGAAAGGCGAAGAACCAAGCCGCACAACACCGGCATTCTGTCATCACCTTTCAACTTTCTAGAAAACAGTAGCTTCCCAGTCTCCTGCCTCTTCCATTGACATTCTTATCGAAAAGGACATTTTGGCATCTGTCTTTTGCTTCGTGCTTAACACTCTGCAGTCCTCCGTGCAACTTTTCGAAGAAGATGGGGATGTTTTCTGCACTTGCACAGTTTCTCCTTGCCAGACATATTGGAAAAGGTTTTGCTAAATGTAGGGCCACAAGAGAGGCAGAAGACGCAGATACGCAGCTCTCCGAAGCTAATCGCAGGTGCCTGGCGTTTTTCCACACAAGCCGCTCTCCGGAGCTCCCTGCGACCGGCACAATGCTCTGTGCGCAAAGATGCTGCTTCTTCCCCTCCAAGAGACGGAGTGAAGGGCAGCTTCCGAAAGGCGAAGAAGCAAGCCGCACACCCCGGCATAGTGTGAGCAGCTTTCAAACGGAGAGAAAACAGTACTTTCCCACTCTTTTACCTTTCCCATTGACATTAGGATTGGAATTGAAGCAGTTTTATGGCATTTCTCTTTTACGTCTTCCTAAACACTCGAAAGACTTCCGTGTACATTCTAGACGAAGACTGGGGAGGTTTTCTTTACTGGCACACTTTCTTCTTCAAAACAGAGTGGAAAAGCTTCTTGCTAACTATTAGGCGACAAGAGAGGGAGAAGACCGCGATACCGGGCTCTCCCAAGCTGATCGCCGGTGCGTGGCGTATTTCCACACAAGCCTTGCTCCGCAGCTCACCGCACAAAGCACAATGCTCTGCGCGCGAAGAAGTCAACTTCTTTGCCTCCGGGAGACGGAGAGCGTGGCAGCTTCCGAAAGGCGCAGAACCAAGCCGCACAACAGCGGCATAGTGAGGGCAGCTTTCAACCTTATCCAAAACTGTACTTTACCAATCTCTTCCCACTCTCATTCACGTTATAGAAGGAATAGAAGGGCTTTTGGAGAACTATCTTTTGCTTCTTGCGAAACACTCTGCAGACCTCTGTGCCACTTGGAGAATGACATCCGGGTTGTTTTCTGCACTAGCACAGTTTCTCCTTGCAAGACATCGTGGAAAAGCTTTTTCTAAGTGTTAGGCGGCAAGAGAGGCAGAAGACCGGAATTCGGAGCTCTCCCAAGTTAAACGCCGGTCCCTGGTGTTTTTCAGCATAAGCCGCTCTCCGCAGCTCCCAGCGACCGCCACCATGCTCTGTGCGCAAAGATGCCGCTTCTTCGCCTCCGGGAGACGGAGGGAGGGGCAGTTTTCGAAAGGCGAAGGAGCAAGACGCACACCCCGGCATAGTTTGAGCAGCTTTCAAATGTACAAAACCAGTACTTTCCCACTGTTTTACCTTTTCCATTGACATGAACTTTTGAATTGAAGGAGTTTTTGGCAACAGTCTTGTGCTTCTCTCTAAACACTCTGCAGACCACCGTGCAATTTCTAGCAAGAGACTGAGATCTTTTCTCTAGCGGCAGAGTTTCTCCTTGCAAGATATGAAGGAGAAGCTCTTTGCTGAGTGTTAGGCGGCAAGAGAGGCAGAGGCCAAAGATATACAGAGCTCACCGAAGCTAAGCGCCGGTCTCTGGGGTCTCAGAGCACAAGCCCCTGTCTAGAGCTCACCGCCGCCAGCACAACGCTCTCTGCGACGAGGAAGCCACTTCTTTGCCTCCAGGAGACGGAGAGAGCAGCAGCTTCCGAAAGGCGAAGAACCAAGACGAGCGAGAGCCGCATACTGAGGGCAGCTTCCAAACTGAGAGAAAACACTCCCTTGCTACTCTCCACCCATTGCCATTCTCCTTCTATTCCAATGAAAAGAGTTTTGGACAACTATCTTTTGCTCCTTGCTAAACGTTCTGCAGACCTCCGTGCAGATCTAGAACAAGATCGGCGATATTTTCTGTACTGGCACAGGTTCTCCTTGCCAGACGTAGTGGAAAAGCTTTTTACTTAGTGTTAGGCAGCAAGAGAGCTAGAAGACTGAAATTCGGAGCTCCCCCAAGTAAAACACCGGTCCCTGGTGTCTTTCCACTCAAGCCGCTCTCCGGAGCTCCCTGCCACCGGCACCATGCTGTGCGCTCAAAGATGCCGCTTCTTCGCCTTCGGGAGACGGAGAGAAAGGCGGCTTCGGAAAGGCGAAGAACCAAGCCGCACAACACCGGCATTCTGTCATCACCTTTCAACTTTCTAGAAAACAGTAGCTTCCCAGTCTCCTGCCTCTTCCATTGACATTCTTATCGAAAAGGACATTTTGGCATCTGTCTTTTGCTTCGTGCTTAACACTCTGCAGTCCTCCGTGCAACTTTTCGAAGAAGATGGGGATGTTTTCTGCACTTGCACAGTTTCTCCTTGCCAGACATATTGGAAAAGGTTTTGCTAAATGTAGGGCCACAAGAGAGGCAGAAGACGCAGATACGCAGCTCTCCGAAGCTAATCGCAGGTGCCTGGCGTTTTTCCACACAAGCCGCTCTCCGGAGCTCCCTGCGACCGGCACAATGCTCTGTGCGCAAAGATGCTGCTTCTTCCCCTCCAAGAGACGGAGTGAGGGGCAGCTTCCGAAAGGCGAAGAAGCAAGCCGCACACCCCGGCATAGTGTGAGCAGCTTTCAAACGGAGAGAAAACAGTACTTTCCCACTCTTTTACCTTTCCCATTGACATTAGGATTGGAATTGAAGCAGTTTTATGGCATTTCTCTTTTACGTCTTCCTAAACACTCGAAAGACTTCCGTGTACATTCTAGACGAAGACTGGGGAGGTTTTCTTTACTGGCACACTTTCTTCTTCAAAACAGAGTGGAAAAGCTTCTTGCTAACTATTAGGCGACAAGAGAGGGAGAAGACCGCGATACCGGGCTCTCCCAAGCTGATCGCCGGTGCGTGGCGTATTTCCACACAAGCCTTGCTCCGCAGCTCACCGCACAAAGCACAATGCTCTGCGCGCGAAGAAGTCAACTTCTTTGCCTCCGGGAGACGGAGAGCGTGGCAGCTTCCGAAAGGCGCAGAACCAAGCCGCACAACAGCGGCATAGTGAGGGCAGCTTTCAACCTTGTACTTTACCAATCTCTTCCCACTCTCATTCACGTTATAGAAGGAATAGAAGGGCTTTTGGAGAACTATCTTTTGCTTCTTGCGAAACACTCTGCAGACCTCTGTGCCACTTGGAGAATGACATCCGGGTTGTTTTCTGCACTAGCACAGTTTCTCCTTGCAAGACGTCGTGGAAAAGCTTTTTCTAAGTGTTAGGCGGCAAGAGAGGCAGAAGACCGGAATTCGGAGCTCTCCCAAGTTAAACGCCGGTCCCTGGTGTTTTTCAGCATAAGCCGCTCTCCGCAGCTCCCAGCGACCGCCACCATGCTCTGTGCGCAAAGATGCCGCTTCTTCGCCTCCGGGAGACGGAGAGAGGGGCAGTTTTCGAAAGGCGAAGGAGCAAGACGCACACCCCGGCATAGTTTGAGCAGCTTTCAAATGTACAAAACCAGTACTTTCCCACTGTTTTACCTTTTCCATTGACATGAACTTTTGAATTGAAGGAGTTTTTGGCAACAGTCTTGTGCTTCTCTCTAAACACTCTGCAGACCACCGTGCAATTTCTAGCAAGAGACTGAGATCTTTTCTCTAGCGGCAGAGTTTCTCCTTGCAAGATATGAAGGAGAAGCTCTTTGCTGAGTGTTAGGCGGCAAGAGAGGCAGAGGCCAAAGATATACAGAGCTCACCGAAGCTAAGCGCCGGTCTCTGGGGTCTCAGAGCACAAGCCCCTGTCTAGAGCTCACCGCCGCCAGCACAACGCTCTCTGCGACGAGGAAGCCACTTCTTTGCCTCCAGGAGACGGAGAGAGCAGCAGCTTCCGAAAGGCGAAGAACCAAGACGAGCGAGAGCCGCATACTGAGGGCAGCTTCCAAACTGAGAGAAAACACTCCCTTGCTACTCTCCACCCATTGCCATTCTCCTTCTATTCCAATGAAAAGAGTTTTGGACAACTATCTTTTGCTCCTTGCTAAACGTTCTGCAGACCTCCGTGCAGATCTAGAACAAGATCGGCGATATTTTCTGTACTGGCACAGGTTCTCCTTGCCAGACGTAGTGGAAAAGCTTTTTACTTAGTGTTAGGCAGCAAGAGAGCTAGAAGACTGAAATTCGGAGCTCCCCCAAGTAAAACACCGGTCCCTGGTGTCTTTCCACTCAAGCCGCTCTCCGGAGCTCCCTGCCACCGGCACCATGCTGTGCGCTCAAAGATGCCGCTTCTTCGCCTTCGGGAGACGGAGAGAAAGGCGGCTTCGGAAAGGCGAAGAACCAAGCCGCACAACACCGGCATTCTGTCATCACCTTTCAACTTTCTAGAAAACAGTAGCTTCCCAGTCTCCTGCCTCTTCCATTGACATTCTTATCGAAAAGGACATTTTGGCATCTGTCTTTTGCTTCGTGCTTAACACTCTGCAGTCCTCCGTGCAACTTTTCGAAGAAGATGGGGATGTTTTCTGCACTTGCACAGTTTCTCCTTGCCAGACATATTGGAAAAGGTTTTGCTAAATGTAGGGCCACAAGAGAGGCAGAAGACGCAGATACGCAGCTCTCCGAAGCTAATCGCAGGTGCCTGGCGTTTTTCCACACAAGCCGCTCTCCGGAGCTCCCTGCGACCGGCGCAATGCTCTGTGCGCAAAGATGCTGCTTCTTCCCCTCCAAGAGACGGAGTGAGGGGCAGCTTCCGAAAGGCGAAGAAGCAAGCCGCACACCCCGGCATAGTGTGAGCAGCTTTCAAACGGAGAGAAAACAGTACTTTCCCACTCTTTTACCTTTCCCATTGACATTAGGATTGGAATTGAAGCAGTTTTATGGCATTTCTCTTTTACGTCTTCCTAAACACTCGAAAGACTTCCGTGTACATTCTAGACGAAGACTGGGGAGGTTTTCTTTACTGGCACACTTTCTTCTTCAAAACAGAGTGGAAAAGCTTCTTGCTAACTATTAGGCGACAAGAGAGGGAGAAGACCGCGATACCGGGCTCTCCCAAGCTGATCGCCGGTGCGTGGCGTATTTCCACACAAGCCTTGCTCCGCAGCTCACCGCACAAAGCACAATGCTCTGCGCGCGAAGAAGTCAACTTCTTTGCCTCCGGGAGACGGAGAGCGTGGCAGCTTCCGAAAGGCGCAGAACCAAGCCGCACAACAGCGGCATAGTGAGGGCAGCTTTCAACCTTATCCAAAACTGTACTTTACCAATCTCTTCCCACTCTCATTCACGTTATAGAAGGAATAGAAGGGCTTTTGGAGAACTATCTTTTGCTTCTTGCGAAACACTCTGCAGACCTCTGTGCCACTTGGAGAATGACATCCGGGTTGTTTTCTGCACTAGCACAGTTTCTCCTTGCAAGACATCGTGGAAAAGCTTTTTCTAAGTGTTAGGCGGCAAGAGAGGCAGAAGACCGGAATTCGGAGCTCTCCCAAGTTAAACGCCGGTCCCTGGTGTTTTTCAGCATAAGCCGCTCTCCGCAGCTCCCAGCGACCGCCACCATGCTCTGTGCGCAAAGATGCCGCTTCTTCGCCTCCGGGAGACGGAGAGAGGGGCAGTTTTCGAAAGGCGAAGGAGCAAGACGCACACCCCGGCATAGTTTGAGCAGCTTTCAAATGTACAAAACCAGTACTTTCCCACTGTTTTACCTTTTCCATTGACATGAACTTTTGAATTGAAGGAGTTTTTGGCAACAGTCTTGTGCTTCTCTCTAAACACTCTGCAGACCACCGTGCAATTTCTAGCAAGAGACTGAGATCTTTTCTCTAGCGGCAGAGTTTCTCCTTGCAAGATATGAAGGAGAAGCTCTTTGCTGAGTGTTAGGCGGCAAGAGAGGCAGAGGCCAAAGATATACAGAGCTCACCGAAGCTAAGCGCCGGTCTCTGGGGTCTCAGAGCACAAGCCCCTGTCTAGAGCTCACCGCCGCCAGCACAACGCTCTCTGCGACGAGGAAGCCACTTCTTTGCCTCCAGGAGACGGAGAGAGCAGCAGCTTCCGAAAGGCGAAGAACCAAGACGAGCGAGAGCCGCATACTGAGGGCAGCTTCCAAACTGAGAGAAAACACTCCCTTGCTACTCTCCACCCATTGCCATTCTCCTTCTATTCCAATGAAAAGAGTTTTGGACAACTATCTTTTGCTCCTTGCTAAACGTTCTGCAGACCTCCGTGCAGATCTAGAACAAGATCGGCGATATTTTCTGTACTGGCACAGGTTCTCCTTGCCAGACGTAGTGGAAAAGCTTTTTACTTAGTGTTAGGCAGCAAGAGAGCTAGAAGACTGAAATTCGGAGCTCCCCCAAGTAAAACACCGGTCCCTGGTGTCTTTCCACTCAAGCCGCTCTCCGGAGCTCCCTGCCACCGGCACCATGCTGTGCGCTCAAAGATGCCGCTTCTTCGCCTTCGGGAGACGGAGAGAAAGGCGGCTTCGGAAAGGCGAAGAACCAAGCCGCACAACACCGGCATTCTGTCATCACCTTTCAACTTTCTAGAAAACAGTAGCTTCCCAGTCTCCTGCCTCTTCCATTGACATTCTTATCGAAAAGGACATTTTGGCATCTGTCTTTTGCTTCGTGCTTAACACTCTGCAGTCCTCCGTGCAACTTTTCGAAGAAGATGGGGATGTTTTCTGCACTTGCACAGTTTCTCCTTGCCAGACATATTGGAAAAGGTTTTGCTAAATGTAGGGCCACAAGAGAGGCAGAAGACGCAGATACGCAGCTCTCCGAAGCTAATCGCAGGTGCCTGGCGTTTTTCCACACAAGCCGCTCTCCGGAGCTCCCTGCGACCGGCGCAATGCTCTGTGCGCAAAGATGCTGCTTCTTCCCCTCCAAGAGACGGAGTGAGGGGCAGCTTCCGAAAGGCGAAGAAGCAAGCCGCACACCCCGGCATAGTGTGAGCAGCTTTCAAACGGAGAGAAAACAGTACTTTCCCACTCTTTTACCTTTCCCATTGACATTAGGATTGGAATTGAAGCAGTTTTATGGCATTTCTCTTTTACGTCTTCCTAAACACTCGAAAGACTTCCGTGTACATTCTAGACGAAGACTGGGGAGGTTTTCTTTACTGGCACACTTTCTTCTTCAAAACAGAGTGGAAAAGCTTCTTGCTAACTATTAGGCGACAAGAGAGGGAGAAGACCGCGATACCGGGCTCTCCCAAGCTGATCGCCGGTGCGTGGCGTATTTCCACACAAGCCTTGCTCCGCAGCTCACCGCACAAAGCACAATGCTCTGCGCGCGAAGAAGTCAACTTCTTTGCCTCCGGGAGACGGAGAGCGTGGCAGCTTCCGAAAGGCGCAGAACCAAGCCGCACAACAGCGGCATAGTGAGGGCAGCTTTCAACCTTGTACTTTACCAATCTCTTCCCACTCTCATTCACGTTATAGAAGGAATAGAAGGGCTTTTGGAGAACTATCTTTTGCTTCTTGCGAAACACTCTGCAGACCTCTGTGCCACTTGGAGAATGACATCCGGGTTGTTTTCTGCACTAGCACAGTTTCTCCTTGCAAGACGTCGTGGAAAAGCTTTTTCTAAGTGTTAGGCGGCAAGAGAGGCAGAAGACCGGAATTCGGAGCTCTCCCAAGTTAAACGCCGGTCCCTGGTGTTTTTCAGCATAAGCCGCTCTCCGCAGCTCCCAGCGACCGCCACCATGCTCTGTGCGCAAAGATGCCGCTTCTTCGCCTCCGGGAGACGGAGAGAGGGGCAGTTTTCGAAAGGCGAAGGAGCAAGACGCACACCCCGGCATAGTTTGAGCAGCTTTCAAATGTACAAAACCAGTACTTTCCCACTGTTTTACCTTTTCCATTGACATGAACTTTTGAATTGAAGGAGTTTTTGGCAACAGTCTTGTGCTTCTCTCTAAACACTCTGCAGACCACCGTGCAATTTCTAGCAAGAGACTGAGATCTTTTCTCTAGCGGCAGAGTTTCTCCTTGCAAGATATGAAGGAGAAGCTCTTTGCTGAGTGTTAGGCGGCAAGAGAGGCAGAGGCCAAAGATATACAGAGCTCACCGAAGCTAAGCGCCGGTCTCTGGGGTCTCAGAGCACAAGCCCCTGTCTAGAGCTCACCGCCGCCAGCACAACGCTCTCTGCGACGAGGAAGCCACTTCTTTGCCTCCAGGAGACGGAGAGAGCAGCAGCTTCCGAAAGGCGAAGAACCAAGACGAGCGAGAGCCGCATACTGAGGGCAGCTTCCAAACTGAGAGAAAACACTCCCTTGCTACTCTCCACCCATTGCCATTCTCCTTCTATTCCAATGAAAAGAGTTTTGGACAACTATCTTTTGCTCCTTGCTAAACGTTCTGCAGACCTCCGTGCAGATCTAGAACAAGATCGGCGATATTTTCTGTACTGGCACAGGTTCTCCTTGCCAGACGTAGTGGAAAAGCTTTTTACTTAGTGTTAGGCAGCAAGAGAGCTAGAAGACTGAAATTCGGAGCTCCCCCAAGTAAAACACCGGTCCCTGGTGTCTTTCCACTCAAGCCGCTCTCCGGAGCTCCCTGCCACCGGCACCATGCTGTGCGCTCAAAGATGCCGCTTCTTCGCCTTCGGGAGACGGAGAGAAAGGCGGCTTCGGAAAGGCGAAGAACCAAGCCGCACAACACCGGCATTCTGTCATCACCTTTCAACTTTCTAGAAAACAGTAGCTTCCCAGTCTCCTGCCTCTTCCATTGACATTCTTATCGAAAAGGACATTTTGGCATCTGTCTTTTGCTTCGTGCTTAACACTCTGCAGTCCTCCGTGCAACTTTTCGAAGAAGATGGGGATGTTTTCTGCACTTGCACAGTTTCTCCTTGCCAGACATATTGGAAAAGG
The DNA here is from genome assembly GCF_020745825.1 of Agelaius phoeniceus. Lineage (NCBI taxonomy): Eukaryota > Metazoa > Chordata > Aves > Passeriformes > Icteridae > Agelaius > Agelaius phoeniceus. The sequence goes on along the minus strand of NW_026531115.1, from coordinate 8,050 downwards.
TTTTGCTAAATGTAGGGCCACAAGAGAGGCAGAAGACGCAGATACGCAGCTCTCCGAAGCTAATCGCAGGTGCCTGGCGTTTTTCCACACAAGCCGCTCTCCGGAGCTCCCTGCGACCGGCACAATGCTCTGTGCGCAAAGATGCTGCTTCTTCCCCTCCAAGAGACGGAGTGAGGGGCAGCTTCCGAAAGGCGAAGAAGCAAGCCGCACACCCCGGCATAGTGTGAGCAGCTTTCAAACGGAGAGAAAACAGTACTTTCCCACTCTTTTACCTTTCCCATTGACATTAGGATTGGAATTGAAGCAGTTTTATGGCATTTCTCTTTTACGTCTTCCTAAACACTCGAAAGACTTCCGTGTACATTCTAGACGAAGACTGGGGAGGTTTTCTTTACTGGCACACTTTCTTCTTCAAAACAGAGTGGAAAAGCTTCTTGCTAACTATTAGGCGACAAGAGAGGGAGAAGACCGCGATACCGGGCTCTCCCAAGCTGATCGCCGGTGCGTGGCGTATTTCCACACAAGCCTTGCTCCGCAGCTCACCGCACAAAGCACAATGCTCTGCGCGCGAAGAAGTCAACTTCTTTGCCTCCGGGAGACGGAGAGCGTGGCAGCTTCCGAAAGGCGCAGAACCAAGCCGCACAACAGCGGCATAGTGAGGGCAGCTTTCAACCTTGTACTTTACCAATCTCTTCCCACTCTCATTCACGTTATAGAAGGAATAGAAGGGCTTTTGGAGAACTATCTTTTGCTTCTTGCGAAACACTCTGCAGACCTCTGTGCCACTTGGAGAATGACATCCGGGTTGTTTTCTGCACTAGCACAGTTTCTCCTTGCAAGACGTCGTGGAAAAGCTTTTTCTAAGTGTTAGGCGGCAAGAGAGGCAGAAGACCGGAATTCGGAGCTCTCCCAAGTTAAACGCCGGTCCCTGGTGTTTTTCAGCATAAGCCGCTCTCCGCAGCTCCCAGCGACCGCCACCATGCTCTGTGCGCAAAGATGCCGCTTCTTCGCCTCCGGGAGACGGAGAGAGGGGCAGTTTTCGAAAGGCGAAGGAGCAAGACGCACACCCCGGCATAGTTTGAGCAGCTTTCAAATGTACAAAACCAGTACTTTCCCACTGTTTTACCTTTTCCATTGACATGAACTTTTGAATTGAAGGAGTTTTTGGCAACAGTCTTGTGCTTCTCTCTAAACACTCTGCAGACCACCGTGCAATTTCTAGCAAGAGACTGAGATCTTTTCTCTAGCGGCAGAGTTTCTCCTTGCAAGATATGAAGGAGAAGCTCTTTGCTGAGTGTTAGGCGGCAAGAGAGGCAGAGGCCAAAGATATACAGAGCTCACCGAAGCTAAGCGCCGGTCTCTGGGGTCTCAGAGCACAAGCCCCTGTCTAGAGCTCACCGCCGCCAGCACAACGCTCTCTGCGACGAGGAAGCCACTTCTTTGCCTCCAGGAGACGGAGAGAGCAGCAGCTTCCGAAAGGCGAAGAACCAAGACGAGCGAGAGCCGCATACTGAGGGCAGCTTCCAAACTGAGAGAAAACACTCCCTTGCTACTCTCCACCCATTGCCATTCTCCTTCTATTCCAATGAAAAGAGTTTTGGACAACTATCTTTTGCTCCTTGCTAAACGTTCTGCAGACCTCCGTGCAGATCTAGAACAAGATCGGCGATATTTTCTGTACTGGCACAGGTTCTCCTTGCCAGACGTAGTGGAAAAGCTTTTTACTTAGTGTTAGGCAGCAAGAGAGCTAGAAGACTGAAATTCGGAGCTCCCCCAAGTAAAACACCGGTCCCTGGTGTCTTTCCACTCAAGCCGCTCTCCGGAGCTCCCTGCCACCGGCACCATGCTGTGCGCTCAAAGATGCCGCTTCTTCGCCTTCGGGAGACGGAGAGAAAGGCGGCTTCGGAAAGGCGAAGAACCAAGCCGCACAACACCGGCATTCTGTCATCACCTTTCAACTTTCTAGAAAACAGTAGCTTCCCAGTCTCCTGCCTCTTCCATTGACATTCTTATCGAAAAGGACATTTTGGCATCTGTCTTTTGCTTCGTGCTTAACACTCTGCAGTCCTCCGTGCAACTTTTCGAAGAAGATGGGGATGTTTTCTGCACTTGCACAGTTTCTCCTTGCCAGACATATTGGAAAAGGTTTTGCTAAATGTAGGGCCACAAGAGAGGCAGAAGACGCAGATACGCAGCTCTCCGAAGCTAATCGCAGGTGCCTGGCGTTTTTCCACACAAGCCGCTCTCCGGAGCTCCCTGCGACCGGCGCAATGCTCTGTGCGCAAAGATGCTGCTTCTTCCCCTCCAAGAGACGGAGTGAGGGGCAGCTTCCGAAAGGCGAAGAAGCAAGCCGCACACCCCGGCATAGTGTGAGCAGCTTTCAAACGGAGAGAAAACAGTACTTTCCCACTCTTTTACCTTTCCCATTGACATTAGGATTGGAATTGAAGCAGTTTTATGGCATTTCTCTTTTACGTCTTCCTAAACACTCGAAAGACTTCCGTGTACATTCTAGACGAAGACTGGGGAGGTTTTCTTTACTGGCACACTTTCTTCTTCAAAACAGAGTGGAAAAGCTTCTTGCTAACTATTAGGCGACAAGAGAGGGAGAAGACCGCGATACCGGGCTCTCCCAAGCTGATCGCCGGTGCGTGGCGTATTTCCACACAAGCCTTGCTCCGCAGCTCACCGCACAAAGCACAATGCTCTGCGCGCGAAGAAGTCAACTTCTTTGCCTCCGGGAGACGGAGAGCGTGGCAGCTTCCGAAAGGCGCAGAACCAAGCCGCACAACAGCGGCATAGTGAGGGCAGCTTTCAACCTTATCCAAAACTGTACTTTACCAATCTCTTCCCACTCTCATTCACGTTATAGAAGGAATAGAAGGGCTTTTGGAGAACTATCTTTTGCTTCTTGCGAAACACTCTGCAGACCTCTGTGCCACTTGGAGAATGACATCCGGGTTGTTTTCTGCACTAGCACAGTTTCTCCTTGCAAGACATCGTGGAAAAGCTTTTTCTAAGTGTTAGGCGGCAAGAGAGGCAGAAGACCGGAATTCGGAGCTCTCCCAAGTTAAACGCCGGTCCCTGGTGTTTTTCAGCATAAGCCGCTCTCCGCAGCTCCCAGCGACCGCCACCATGCTCTGTGCGCAAAGATGCCGCTTCTTCGCCTCCGGGAGACGGAGAGAGGGGCAGTTTTCGAAAGGCGAAGGAGCAAGACGCACACCCCGGCATAGTTTGAGCAGCTTTCAAATGTACAAAACCAGTACTTTCCCACTGTTTTACCTTTTCCATTGACATGAACTTTTGAATTGAAGGAGTTTTTGGCAACAGTCTTGTGCTTCTCTCTAAACACTCTGCAGACCACCGTGCAATTTCTAGCAAGAGACTGAGATCTTTTCTCTAGCGGCAGAGTTTCTCCTTGCAAGATATGAAGGAGAAGCTCTTTGCTGAGTGTTAGGCGGCAAGAGAGGCAGAGGCCAAAGATATACAGAGCTCACCGAAGCTAAGCGCCGGTCTCTGGGGTCTCAGAGCACAAGCCCCTGTCTAGAGCTCACCGCCGCCAGCACAACGCTCTCTGCGACGAGGAAGCCACTTCTTTGCCTCCAGGAGACGGAGAGAGCAGCAGCTTCCGAAAGGCGAAGAACCAAGACGAGCGAGAGCCGCATACTGAGGGCAGCTTCCAAACTGAGAGAAAACACTCCCTTGCTACTCTCCACCCATTGCCATTCTCCTTCTATTCCAATGAAAAGAGTTTTGGACAACTATCTTTTGCTCCTTGCTAAACGTTCTGCAGACCTCCGTGCAGATCTAGAACAAGATCGGCGATATTTTCTGTACTGGCACAGGTTCTCCTTGCCAGACGTAGTGGAAAAGCTTTTTACTTAGTGTTAGGCAGCAAGAGAGCTAGAAGACTGAAATTCGGAGCTCCCCCAAGTAAAACACCGGTCCCTGGTGTCTTTCCACTCAAGCCGCTCTCCGGAGCTCCCTGCCACCGGCACCATGCTGTGCGCTCAAAGATGCCGCTTCTTCGCCTTCGGGAGACGGAGAGAAAGGCGGCTTCGGAAAGGCGAAGAACCAAGCCGCACAACACCGGCATTCTGTCATCACCTTTCAACTTTCTAGAAAACAGTAGCTTCCCAGTCTCCTGCCTCTTCCATTGACATTCTTATCGAAAAGGACATTTTGGCATCTGTCTTTTGCTTCGTGCTTAACACTCTGCAGTCCTCCGTGCAACTTTTCGAAGAAGATGGGGATGTTTTCTGCACTTGCACAGTTTCTCCTTGCCAGACATATTGGAAAAGGTTTTGCTAAATGTAGGGCCACAAGAGAGGCAGAAGACGCAGATACGCAGCTCTCCGAAGCTAATCGCAGGTGCCTGGCGTTTTTCCACACAAGCCGCTCTCCGGAGCTCCCTGCGACCGGCGCAATGCTCTGTGCGCAAAGATGCTGCTTCTTCCCCTCCAAGAGACGGAGTGAGGGGCAGCTTCCGAAAGGCGAAGAAGCAAGCCGCACACCCCGGCATAGTGTGAGCAGCTTTCAAACGGAGAGAAAACAGTACTTTCCCACTCTTTTACCTTTCCCATTGACATTAGGATTGGAATTGAAGCAGTTTTATGGCATTTCTCTTTTACGTCTTCCTAAACACTCGAAAGACTTCCGTGTACATTCTAGACGAAGACTGGGGAGGTTTTCTTTACTGGCACACTTTCTTCTTCAAAACAGAGTGGAAAAGCTTCTTGCTAACTATTAGGCGACAAGAGAGGGAGAAGACCGCGATACCGGGCTCTCCCAAGCTGATCGCCGGTGCGTGGCGTATTTCCACACAAGCCTTGCTCCGCAGCTCACCGCACAAAGCACAATGCTCTGCGCGCGAAGAAGTCAACTTCTTTGCCTCCGGGAGACGGAGAGCGTGGCAGCTTCCGAAAGGCGCAGAACCAAGCCGCACAACAGCGGCATAGTGAGGGCAGCTTTCAACCTTATCCAAAACTGTACTTTACCAATCTCTTCCCACTCTCATTCACGTTATAGAAGGAATAGAAGGGCTTTTGGAGAACTATCTTTTGCTTCTTGCGAAACACTCTGCAGACCTCTGTGCCACTTGGAGAATGACATCCGGGTTGTTTTCTGCACTAGCACAGTTTCTCCTTGCAAGACGTCGTGGAAAAGCTTTTTCTAAGTGTTAGGCGGCAAGAGAGGCAGAAGACCGGAATTCGGAGCTCTCCCAAGTTAAACGCCGGTCCCTGGTGTTTTTCAGCATAAGCCGCTCTCCGCAGCTCCCAGCGACCGCCACCATGCTCTGTGCGCAAAGATGCCGCTTCTTCGCCTCCGGGAGACGGAGAGAGGGGCAGTTTTCGAAAGGCGAAGGAGCAAGACGCACACCCCGGCATAGTTTGAGCAGCTTTCAAATGTACAAAACCAGTACTTTCCCACTGTTTTACCTTTTCCATTGACATGAACTTTTGAATTGAAGGAGTTTTTGGCAACAGTCTTGTGCTTCTCTCTAAACACTCTGCAGACCACCGTGCAATTTCTAGCAAGAGACTGAGATCTTTTCTCTAGCGGCAGAGTTTCTCCTTGCAAGATATGAAGGAGAAGCTCTTTGCTGAGTGTTAGGCGGCAAGAGAGGCAGAGGCCAAAGATATACAGAGCTCACCGAAGCTAAGCGCCGGTCTCTGGGGTCTCAGAGCACAAGCCCCTGTCTAGAGCTCACCGCCGCCAGCACAACGCTCTCTGCGACGAGGAAGCCACTTCTTTGCCTCCAGGAGACGGAGAGAGCAGCAGCTTCCGAAAGGCGAAGAACCAAGACGAGCGAGAGCCGCATACTGAGGGCAGCTTCCAAACTGAGAGAAAACACTCCCTTGCTACTCTCCACCCATTGCCATTCTCCTTCTATTCCAATGAAAAGAGTTTTGGACAACTATCTTTTGCTCCTTGCTAAACGTTCTGCAGACCTCCGTGCAGATCTAGAACAAGATCGGCGATATTTTCTGTACTGGCACAGGTTCTCCTTGCCAGACGTAGTGGAAAAGCTTTTTACTTAGTGTTAGGCAGCAAGAGAGCTAGAAGACTGAAATTCGGAGCTCCCCCAAGTAAAACACCGGTCCCTGGTGTCTTTCCACTCAAGCCGCTCTCCGGAGCTCCCTGCCACCGGCACCATGCTGTGCGCTCAAAGATGCCGCTTCTTCGCCTTCGGGAGACGGAGAGAAAGGCGGCTTCGGAAAGGCGAAGAACCAAGCCGCACAACACCGGCATTCTGTCATCACCTTTCAACTTTCTAGAAAACAGTAGCTTCCCAGTCTCCTGCCTCTTCCATTGACATTCTTATCGAAAAGGACATTTTGGCATCTGTCTTTTGCTTCGTGCTTAACACTCTGCAGTCCTCCGTGCAACTTTTCGAAGAAGATGGGGATGTTTTCTGCACTTGCACAGTTTCTCCTTGCCAGACATATTGGAAAAGGTTTTGCTAAATGTAGGGCCACAAGAGAGGCAGAAGACGCAGATACGCAGCTCTCCGAAGCTAATCGCAGGTGCCTGGCGTTTTTCCACACAAGCCGCTCTCCGGAGCTCCCTGCGACCGGCGCAATGCTCTGTGCGCAAAGATGCTGCTTCTTCCCCTCCAAGAGACGGAGTGAGGGGCAGCTTCCGAAAGGCGAAGAAGCAAGCCGCACACCCCGGCATAGTGTGAGCAGCTTTCAAACGGAGAGAAAACAGTACTTTCCCACTCTTTTACCTTTCCCATTGACATTAGGATTGGAATTGAAGCAGTTTTATGGCATTTCTCTTTTACGTCTTCCTAAACACTCGAAAGACTTCCGTGTACATTCTAGACGAAGACTGGGGAGGTTTTCTTTACTGGCACACTTTCTTCTTCAAAACAGAGTGGAAAAGCTTCTTGCTAACTATTAGGCGACAAGAGAGGGAGAAGACCGCGATACCGGGCTCTCCCAAGCTGATCGCCGGTGCGTGGCGTATTTCCACACAAGCCTTGCTCCGCAGCTCACCGCACAAAGCACAATGCTCTGCGCGCGAAGAAGTCAACTTCTTTGCCTCCGGGAGACGGAGAGCGTGGCAGCTTCCGAAAGGCGCAGAACCAAGCCGCACAACAGCGGCATAGTGAGGGCAGCTTTCAACCTTATCCAAAACTGTACTTTACCAATCTCTTCCCACTCTCATTCACGTTATAGAAGGAATAGAAGGGCTTTTGGAGAACTATCTTTTGCTTCTTGCGAAACACTCTGCAGACCTCTGTGCCACTTGGAGAATGACATCCGGGTTGTTTTCTGCACTAGCACAGTTTCTCCTTGCAAGACATCGTGGAAAAGCTTTTTCTAAGTGTTAGGCGGCAAGAGAGGCAGAAGACCGGAATTCGGAGCTCTCCCAAGTTAAACGCCGGTCCCTGGTGTTTTTCAGCATAAGCCGCTCTCCGCAGCTCCCAGCGACCGCCACCATGCTCTGTGCGCAAAGATGCCGCTTCTTCGCCTCCGGGAGACGGAGAGAGGGGCAGTTTTCGAAAGGCGAAGGAGCAAGACGCACACCCCGGCATAGTTTGAGCAGCTTTCAAATGTACAAAACCAGTACTTTCCCACTGTTTTACCTTTTCCATTGACATGAACTTTTGAATTGAAGGAGTTTTTGGCAACAGTCTTGTGCTTCTCTCTAAACACTCTGCAGACCACCGTGCAATTTCTAGCAAGAGACTGAGATCTTTTCTCTAGCGGCAGAGTTTCTCCTTGCAAGATATGAAGGAGAAGCTCTTTGCTGAGTGTTAGGCGGCAAGAGAGGCAGAGGCCAAAGATATACAGAGCTCACCGAAGCTAAGCGCCGGTCTCTGGGGTCTCAGAGCACAAGCCCCTGTCTAGAGCTCACCGCCGCCAGCACAACGCTCTCTGCGACGAGGAAGCCACTTCTTTGCCTCCAGGAGACGGAGAGAGCAGCAGCTTCCGAAAGGCGAAGAACCAAGACGAGCGAGAGCCGCATACTGAGGGCAGCTTCCAAACTGAGAGAAAACACTCCCTTGCTACTCTCCACCCATTGCCATTCTCCTTCTATT
>NW_026531114.1:0-126977 GCF_020745825.1 Agelaius phoeniceus | reverse complement strand
TGAATTATCCCAGGCGTGGGTTATCCCGGGTGTGAGTTATCCCAGCTATGAGTTATCCCCGATGTGACCTAAGGCTCCATTTTGGGGTCCCCCCAATGCAGTGAGTGGGACCTGGGACCCCCATCCTGGCCGTGGTGGGGACACCCCCAGGACCCCCGTGGTCACCATGGGGAGGGGGGGACATCCCTGGGACCCCCAGTGGGGACATGGAGGGGACAAGGGTCCTTCAGGTCACACAGCAGGGCCAGAGAGGGGACCTGGGACCCTCATGGTGGCACTGACAGTGACAGGGGGAGTCCTGGGACCCCCAGTGGCGGCCGTGATAGTGACAGAGGAGCCACAGGACCCCCGTGGTGGCCATGAGAGTGTCAGGGGACCCCTGTGGCGACAGTGACAGTAACGATGGAGGTCCCTGTGCCCCCCTTCAGTGACAGTGCCAGTAACCATGGGCATCCCTGTGCCCCTCTCGGTGGCTCTGGCAGTGTCACAGGCCCCCCCTTGGTGACAGTGCCATTAGCCATGGGGGTCCCTGTGTCCCTCTTAGTGACAGTGGCATTAATGACGAGGGTCCCTGTGCCCCCTCGGTGGCAGTGCCATTAACCATGGGGGTCCCTGTGTCCCCTTGGTGGCCCTGCCAGTGTCACAGCCCCCCCTTGGTGACAGTGCCATTAACCATGGGGGTCCCTGTGCCCCCCTTGGTGACAGTGGCATTAACCATGGGGGTCCCTGTGCCCCTCTCGGTGACAGTGGCATTAACCATGGGGGTCCCTGTGCCCCTCTCGGTGGCCCTGGCAGTGTCACAGCCCCCTCTCGGTGACAGTGCCATTAACCATGGGGGTCCCTGTGTCCCCCTCGGTGGCAGTGCCATCAGCCATGGGGGTCCCTGTGCCCCCCTCGGTGACAGTGCCATTAACCATGGGGGTCCCTGTGTCCCCTCGGTGGCCCTGGCGGTGTCGCGGGCCCCCCGGGACCCCCGCGCTGGCGGTGGCGGTGTCGCGCGGGGCTCTGCATCTTAACGAGGGCTCCGTCAAAGCGCCTTTGTCCCCCCGCCAGCCCCATTGAAACCTCGGCTCCGGCCGCACAATGGCCCCACTGTCCCTGTCCCCGTCCCTGTCCCCCCCCCCTCGCCACCGCCACCCCCCCCTCCACCCCCGCCGCACCCACCCCGCGCCCCCCTCCTCAATTCGGGGACCCCTCCGCGGGGCTGGGGGGCCGCTCCTTCACCCCCCCCCAATCCCAGTTACCCCAGTTTGGAGCAGCCCCGCGCCCCAGTTTGTGGGGAGGGGGGGCGCGGCTGGCGGGGCGCCCGGTCACGCCTGGCACCGCCGCGCCGTGGGAACGGTGCCCGCGCCGCCGGTGCCAGCGGGACGCGAGGAACGGGGACGAGTCCCCTGGGGGCCCCCCCTCAGTCCTCCTGTACCACCCCCGCCCCCCCATGTAGGGCCGGGCCTTTACGGTGACCCCCAAAGTGACCAGAACACCCCCGAGGGGAAACTGAGGCACGGGGCGGGTGTCGGGGGGGGTTAATGGGTAACCGGTTGTGCCGCGGGCACCGGGAACGGGAACAAGCTGCGGCTTGTCCCGAACCGTGTCCGGCCACCGGAGCACGCCCGGGGGACACGGGGGGCACGCGGGGCCCCTCCGAGGGGGCGAAGACCCCAAAATGGGGGGTGGGGGGGAGAAAGGGGGGGGTTCAGGAGCATAAAAAGAGGGGGGGAGGGCCCCAAAGAGGGGGGGCAGGGGTGTGCAGAGACCCCCAAAGCAGGGGGTGGGGACACGGTGGCTTTGGGGACATGGGGGGACTCTGGGGACACGGTGGCTTTGGGAACATGGGGGCACCTTTAGGGGGCAGAGTGACTTCAGGGACATGGAGGCCCTGGGCACCCCAGGAACTTGGGGACACGGTGTGGCTTTGGGGACAGCTGGTGGCTCTGGGGACATGGGGGGCTCTGGGGACCCCCAGCAGCTCCAGGACACGCTGTGGCTTTGGGGACACCCAGTGGCTCTGTGGGGACAGGGTGGCCCCAGGGACCCCCACAGCCCACCTGGGAAGGAGCAGCTCCATGTCCCCTCTTTGGGGACACCGATGTCCCCTCTGTCCCGGCTGTCCCCGTCCCTCCCAGGACATTTCCCTGGTGCAGCCAGGACGGTGGCAGTGCCACTCGTGTCCCCCAGCCTTGGCTGCCACGGGGACACCGGGCTCCAAGGGTGCCACCACCCCCCGGTGTCCCCGTGTCCCCGGCACGCTGCCCCTTCCGCGGCGGAAACGGTGGCGGGGCCAGAGGCTGGCGGGGGCTGAAAGGGCCTTTTTTGGGATGGGGACACCGGGACACGGGGACACGGGGACACCGGGGAGGCGCCTGGCGCTGCCCCCGGCCGTTTGTCCCTGTCACCTCCCATTCATCCTCTTCCTCTTCCTCCCGGATGCCTGGGACACTTCCACGGAGCTGCCAGGGGACAGAGGGGGACACGGGGGGGGACACTGAGGGGACACCGAGGGATTTGGGAATGGGGGGAGGCACATGGGGATGGACAGAGGGACAGGGGGATGGACAGAGGGACATGGGGACACACAGTTACAGGGATGACCCCCCCTGGTCCCCCCCTGATGTTGTCCTCCACCTGTCCCTCCCCAGTCCCTCACCTGGCCCCATGTCCCCACAGATGTTCTCCACCTGTCCCTCACATGTCCCCCATGTCACCTTTGATCACCGCCCCACCTGTCCCTTACCTGTCCCTCTGTCCTCTGCAGGTGCCCCTCTCTACTTGGCCCTCCCCTGGCCCTCACCTGGCCCTCACCTGGCCCTGGGTCCCCCCTTGATCACCCCCTCATCTGTCCTTCCCCCATCCCTCCCCCATCCCTCCCCTGTCCCTCCCTTGTCCCTCACCTGTCCCCGCAGATGATCTCCTCCATTTGTCCTTTCCCTGTCCCCCACCTGTCCCCACTGGTCCCTCACCTCTCCCCGTGTCCCCACAGATGACATTCTCTACCTGTCCCTTACATGTCCCCACAGATATCTCCTCCATTTGTCCCCCACCTATCCCCTACCTGTCCCCCACCTGTCCCTGACATGTCCCGCACGTGTCTCCCACCTGTCCCCGTGTCCCCACAGATGATGTTCTCCACCTGTCCCTCTCCTGTCCCTCTCCTGTCCCTCCCCTGTCCCTGTGTGCCCACAGATGATCTCCTCTACCTGTCCCTCCCCTGTCCCCCACCTGTCCCCAGCCCTCACCTGTCCCCTGTCCCGCAGATGACGTCCTCCACCAAGGTGTACTACAGCCAGACCACGCAGACCGACAGCCGCCCTCTGATGGGGCCGGGGCTGCGGCGGCGCCGCGTGCTGACCAAGGACGGCCGCAGCAACGTGCGCATGGAGCACATCTCGGACAAGCGCTTCCTGTACCTCAAGGACCTGTGGACCACCTTCATCGACCTCCAGTGGCGCTACAAGCTCCTGCTCTTCTCCGCCACCTTCGCCGGCACCTGGTTCGCCTTCGGCGTGGTGTGGTACCTGGGTGGCGGCGGCGCACGGCGACCTGCTGGAGTTTGAGCCGCCCGCCAACCACACGCCGTGCGTGATGCAGGTGCACACGCTGACCGGAGCCTTCCTCTTCTCCCTCGAGTCGCAGACCACCATCGGCTACGGCTTCCGCTACATCAGCGAGGAGTGCCCGCTGGCCATCGTGCTGCTCATCACCCAGCTGGTGCTCACCACCATCCTGGAGATCTTCATCACCGGCACCTTCCTGGCCAAGATCGCGCGGCCCAAGAAGCGCGCCGAGACCATCAAGTTCAGCCAGAACGCCGTGGTGGCGCAGCACGACGGCAAGACCTGCCTGATGATCCGCGTGGCCAACATGAGGAAGAGCCTCCTGATCGGCTGCCAGGTCACCGGCAAGCTGCTGCAGACCCACCTGACCAAGGAGGGCGAGAGCGTCCGGCTCAACCAGCTCAACGTGGACTTCCAGGTGGACACGTCCTCGGACAGCCCCTTCCTCATCCTGCCGCTGACCTTCTACCACGTGGTGGACGAGGCCAGCCCGCTGCGGGACGTGTCCCTGCGCTCGGGGGACGGCGACTTCGAGCTGGTGGTCATCCTGAGCGGCACCGTGGAGTCCACCAGCGCCACGTGCCAGGTGCGCACGTCCTACCTGCCCGAGGAGATCCTGTGGGGCTACGAGTTCACGCCGGCCATCTCGCTGTCGGCCAGCGGCAAGTACGTGGCCGACTTCAGCCTCTTCGACCGCGTGGTGAAGGTGGCGGCGCCCTGCTGTCACCACGAGGCCGTGCGGTTCGGGGACCCCGAGAAGGTCAAGCTGGAGGAGTCGCTGCGGGAGGCGGAGCGGGACGGGGAGGGGGCCCCGCTCAGCGTCCGCATCAGCAACGTCTGAGATGGGGGGACACGGAGGTGACATCGGCGCCGGGGCCAGGGGGTGGCAGCGGAGCGAGGGGGTGGTGGTGGTGGTGGTGGTGGAGCAAAGGGGTGGTGGCGGATGGTGGAGGGGTCGCCAGGGGCAGGGGGGTGCCAGCATCTGGGGGTGTCACCAGCCCCAAAGGGACATCAACATCTGGGAGTGTCACCAGCCCCAAAGGGACACCAACACCTGGGGGTGTCACCAGTGCTGGAGGTGTCACCAGCCCCAAAGGGACGCCAGCCCCAAAGGGACATCAACATCTGGGAGTGTCACCAGCCCCAAAAGGACACCAACACCTGGGGGTGTCACCAGATTCAAGGGGACACCAACATCTGGAGGTGTCACCAGCCCTGGAGGTGTCATCAAGTCTGGAGGTGTCACCAGCCTCAGTGTGTCACCAAGTCTGGAAGTGTTGCCAAGTTTGGAGTTTTCACCACTTTCAATGGGACACCAACCCCTGGAGGTGTCACCAGCCCCAAAGTGTCACCAACCCCTGGAGGTGTCACCAACCCCAAGGGGATATCAGTGTCTGAAGAAGCCACCAATCCTCAAGTGTCACTGGTGCTGAGATGTCACCAGCCCTGGTGGTGTCACCAACATCCGTCTGGAGGTGCCACCAGCCCTGAAGTGACACCAGCGCCTGGAGGTGTCACCAACACTTGAAGGTGACATCAAAGTTTGGATGTGCCACCAGCCCGGAGGTGACACCAGCCCCAAAATCCTACCAATGCCTGGAATTGTCATCAACATCTGGAGGTGCCACCAATCCCAAGATGCCACCAATGCCTGGAGGTGCCACCAGGTCCTGAAGGTACCACCAGCCCCAAAGTGTCACCAACACCTGGAAATGCCACCAATGCCTGGACGTGTCACCAGCATCTGGAAGTCCCACCAGCCCCGAGGTGCCACCAGCCCCAAAGTGTCACCAACGCCCAGAAGAGCCACCAGCCAAGACTCCACAAGTGTCTGGAGGTGTCACTAAGCCCTGGAAGTGCCACCATCCGGAGGTGACACCAAGCCCCAAAGTACCACCAACCCCTGGAGATGCCACCATGCCTGGAGGTGACACCAGCCCTACGATGGCACCCGTCCCCAGAGGTGACACCAGTCCCTGGTTCCCCAAAGTGCCACCAACCCCTGGAGATGCCACCACCCCCTGGAGGTGCCACCAGCCCCCAGGACGCCGCTGCTCCCCCGCCCTGCCAGGGGAAACTGAGGCAGGAGCCCCCCCCAAGCGCTGGAGCCCCTCCCCGTCCCCCCCCCCCCCCCCCCAGCCCCGGGCAGTGTCGGGGGGGTCCCCCCGGGGGTGTCACCGATAATCGGCCACCGTGTCCCCCTCCCCCCCCGCCCGTCGCTGCTGCTTAACGTAGACCCCGCAATTAACGCGGCCCCCCCCGCGCCGGGGCAATTAGTGCCACTAATTAAAGGTGTCGGTAATGAGGAAGGAGCGGGACCCCCCCCCTCCGCAAAACCGCCCCTCCCCCCCCCGGGGGGGCCCGAGCTCGGTTTGGGGGCGGGGGGGGAGGGGCAGGAGTTCAATAAAGGTGACGTCGATGGTGGGGGGTGTCCCCAGTGTCCCCACGGTGTCCCCGATGTCCCCTCAGCCCCAGGGACCCCCCCTGCAATGTCCCCGGGGGTCCCCCAATGTCCCCAGTGACCCAAATGTCCCCAGTGACCCCAATGTCCCCACTGTGACCCCCAGGGACCCCCCCCAATGTCCCCACTGCGACCCCAATGTCCCCCACTGATAGACCAGCCCAATGTCACCTCAGCCCCCAGGGACCCCCCCCCCAATGTCACCAGGGACCCACCCAATGTCCCCAGAATGTCCCCTCACTGTCCCCGGAGACACCCCCAGCGTCCCCCACAATGTCCCCCGAGACCCCCAATGTCCCCCCCCATTGTCCCCATTGTCCCCCCCGGTGTCACCAGGCCAGGTAAAGGACACAGGTTTATTTCCAGTACCCCCCCACACACGCTCCCAGTTCAGGGGGGCCACTGGGACCAGTGGGACACTGGCGCTGTCCCCAAGTGGTGGCACCAGCCCTGTCCCCTCCCAGAGCCCCCCCGGGGACAGAGAGGGGACAGGGAGGGACAATGGAGAGGGGGGGGACAAAAAGGGGGAACGAGGGGAGGGGACAAAGGGGACAATAAGGGGGACAAGGGGAGAATGGGAGGGGACAATGGGGGCGACAAGAGGGGACAATGGGGGGGACACAAAGAGGGGACAAAGGGGATGCGGGGACCCCCAAGTTCCAGAGGCAGCGGCGGCGAAGGCACCGAAGAGGCTCTAAAAAAAACCGCGGAGAAAATCCCGCGGGAATTCCCAAAATCCCGCGGAATTCCTAAAATCCCACAGGGTTCCTAAAATCCCATGGAACTCCTAAAATCCCACCGAATTCCCAAAATCCTGCAGGAATTCCCAAAAATCCTGCGGGAATTCCCAGATCCCACAGGAAATTCCTCAAATCCTGCAGAATTCCGAAAATCCCGTGGGAATTCCCCAAAATCCCGTGGATCTCCTAAAATCCCCACAGAATTCTGAAAATCCTGCTGGAATTAGCAAAATCCCACAGAATTCCCAAAATCCCATGGATCTCCTAAAATCTTGCGGAATTCCCCAAATCCCGCGGAATTCCGGGAATTGGGAAAAAGTGTCCGGGGGGTGGCGGGGACGACTTCACACCAGGAATGAGGAGGTTTGCTTGAACTCGCCCTGCGGGGACACGGGGACAGCCATGGGGACACGGGGACATCAATGGGGACACAGGGACATTGATGGGGACATTGATGGGGACACGGGGACAGCCATGGGGACATTGATGGGGACATCAATGGGGACATGGATGGGGACAGTGAAGGGGACAGGCATGGGGACAGGTATGGGGACATTGATGGGGACATGGGGACAGGCATGGGGACATGGATGGGGACACAGGGACATTGATGGGGACAGGGATGGGGACATTGATGGGGACACGGGGACATTGATGGGGACAGGGATGGGGCACTGACAAGGACATTCTTGGGGACAATGACAGGGACATCAATGGGGACATGGATGGGGACAGTGAAGGGGACAGGCATGGGGATAGGTATGGGGACATTGATGGGGACAGGCATGGGGACATTGATGGGGACACGGGGACATTGATGGGGACAGGGATGGGGCACTGACAAGGACATTCTTGGGGACAATGACAGGGACATCAATGGGGACAGGGAAGGGGACAGGCATGGGGGACAGGTATGGGGACATTGATGGGGACATGGGGACAGGCATGGGGACATTGATGGGGACACGGGACATTGATGGGGACAGGGATGGGGCACTGACAAGGACATTCTTGGGGACAATGACAGGGACATCAATGGGGACAACTGGGACATCAATGGGGACACTAATGGGGACATCAGTGGGGACATCAATGGGGACAGGGAGCCCCATGAGCCCCCTCCCTCCACCACGATCCCCAGGGACACTGGGGACATTAATAGGGACATGGTGACATCAATGGGGACATGGGAACAGCAATGGGGACACCAATGGGGACATCACTGGGGACATGGTGACATCAATGGGGACACCAACAGGGACATGGGAACATCAATGGGGACATCACTGGGGACATGGTGACATTAATGGGGACATCACTAGGGACATGGTGACATCCATGAGGACATGGTGACATCAATGGGGACATCACTGGGGACATCACAGGCAACACCATCCCCTCCCACCACCCCCCCTGGACCCTCCTGCCAAGGGACACTGAGGACACCAGGGTGTCCCCCTGCCACTGGGGTGTCCCCACCGGGGCGGTGGCAGGGTCCCTGCGGTGTCCCCGTGGTGTCCCCGCGGTGTCCCCGCGGTGTCCCCTGTGCTCACCTCGCTGCGCCGCGAGGGCTGGCTGTAAATCACCTTCTTCCCGCCGGCGCTGCGGGAAAATCGGGATTTTGGGATGTGCCACCCGCCCCCGTGTCCCCTCTGTCCCTACCAGGGGAAACCCCAGGGACCGGGGGGACACCGAGGTGACACCAGGGTGACACTGGGGGGGTGGGGTCACCCAGCAGGAGGAGGAGGAGGTGGCTCTGGTGTCACTCACTCTGTTTTTTCTGGAAAAAAGGGAAAAAAATGGGGATCAGGGAGGGGAGGGGGACACAGGGGGGACATTACTGGGACATGGGGACATCCCCAGGGACACAGGGCCATTCCCAGTCCACCCCAGACCATTCCCAGTCCCTCCCAGTCCATTCCAGTCCTATTCCCAGTCCCATCCCAGTTTGGTCCCAGTCCCATCTCAGTCCCTCCCATTCACTCCCAGTCCCTCCCAGTCCACCCTAGACCATTCCGAGTCCCTCCCAGTCCATCCCAGTTCATTCCCATTCCCTCCCAGTCCTATTCCCAATCCATTCCCATCCCATCCCATCCCATTCCCTCCCAGTTGCTCCCAGTCCATTCCCATTCCCTCCCAGTCCATCCCAGTCCCTCCCAGTTGATTCCCAGTCCCTCCCAGTCTCTCACTGCTGAAGTAGCCGCGCCTGTGGGCGAACCAGACCCCGAAGGCGGCGAGGCCCAGGACCAGGAGCAGCAGCACCACGGCGGCCACGATTGCCGCCCACGTTCACCTCGCCTGCGGGACACCCGGAGGGGAGCGGGGGATCCGGGGATCCCATGGGATCGGGGGCATCCCACGGGATTGGGGACACCCCACAGCTTGGGGGGGTTGGGGGGATCCAACGGGACTGGGGGATCCAACGGGATTGGGGGATCCAATGGGATCCAACTGAATTGTGGGGATCAGGAGGGCTCCAGGGGATCCCATGGGATTGGGGAGATCCCAGAGGATCAGGGAGACCCCATGGGACTGGGGGGATCGGGGAGATTGGGGGGATCCAACAGCATCGGGGAGACCCCACGGGATTGGGGGGATTCAATGGGATCAGGGGGATCCCACAGGACTGGGGGACTGGGATCAGAATGGGGATTGGGATTGGGATCAGGAATAGGATTGGGATGGGGATTGGGATCAGGATAGGGACTGGGATTGGGAGGGGATGGGGATCAGGATTGGGATCAGGATAGGGATCGGGATGGGATCAGGATAGGGATTGGGATTGGGGATCAGGATTGGGATGGGGATTTGGATCAGGATTGGGATGATGGGATCGGGATTGGGATCAGGAATTGGGATCGCTCCTTACTGGCCTCCATGCGGAAGACGTCGGATTTCTGGGGGCTGCCCACGTTGTTGGAGGCCTCGCAGTGATAATCGCCCGTGTCCCAGCCCCCCACCGGCTCAAAGACCTGCGACAGGGCAGGGGTCAGGGAAATGGGGGAAAAATGGGGGAAAAAATGGGGGAAAAAATGGGGGAAAAAATGGGGGAAAAAATGGGGGAAAAAATGGGGGGAAAAAATGGGGGAAAAAATGGGGGAAAAATGGGGGAAAAATGGGGGGAAAAATGGGGGAAAAATGGGGGAAAATGGGGAAAAATGGGGGAAAAATGGGGGGAAAACTGGGGGAAAAATGGGGGAAATAGGGGGGGAAATACAGGGGAAATAGGGGGGGAAAATGGGGAAAAAATGGGGGAGGAAATGAAGGGGAAAGCGGGGCAGGAAAAGGGAGAAAAACAGGAAAAGGGGGAAAGAGTGGAAAACAGGGAAAGGGGCAGGAAAAGGGGAGGAAAAGAGGGAAAAGGGCAGGAAAAGGTGAGAGGGAGAGGGGCAGGAAGGCCCCAGCACTGACCAGCTCCCCCGTGCGCGGGTCCAGGCTGTAGGAGGAGTTGCGGAAGGCAGGGCTGGATTTGGGGTCCTGGGGCAGCTCCGTGCCGTCCTTGTACCAGCGGAAGGTGGGAGGGGGCGAGCCCTGGGCCTCGGAGCAGCGCAGAACGGCCCGGGCACCCACGGTGGCTGAGCTGGGCACGTGGGCCAGGGGCTTCCCCGGGGGCACTGTGGGGACATGGGGACAGTGACACAGGGACAGTGACACAGGGACAGGGACAGTGACAGGGACACAGGGACAGTGACACAGGGACAGTGACAGGGACAGTGACAGTCACAGTGACAGTGATAGCACAGCCGGGCACCCACGGTGGCTGAGCTGGGCACATGGGCCAGGGGCTTCCCCGGGGGCACTGCGGGGACAGGGACAGTGACACAGGGACAGTGACACAGGGACACAGGGACAGTGACACAGGGACAGTGACACACTGCCCAGAGTGACCATGGGGACAGTGACAGTGACACAGGGACAGCACAGCCCGGGCACCCACGGTGGCTGAGCTGGGCACGTGGGCCAGGGGCTTCCCCGGGGGCACTGCGGGGACATGGGGACAGTGACACAGGGACAGGGACAGTGACACACTGCCCAGAGTGACCATGGGGACAGGGACAGGGACACAGGGACAGGGACAGTGACACAGGGACAGTGACACAGGGACAGCACAGCCCGGGCACCCACGGTGGCTGAGCTGGGCACGTGGGCCAGGGGCTTCTGCAGGGACACTGTGGGCACACAGGGACAGGGATGGGGACAGGGACAGGGATGGCAGCACCCAGAGCCACCCCAGGGACAGTGATGGTACTGCCCAGAGTCACCGCAGGGACAGGGACAGTGACAGCATTGCCTGGAGCCACCATGACATGGGACAGGGACAGTGACCAGCACTGCCCAGAGTCACCCTGGGGAAAGGGACAGTGACAGGGACAAGACCAGGGACCAGGACAGGGATGGGGACAAGGCCGGGGACCAGGGATGGGTGACAATGACATGGCCAGGGACAAGGTCAAGGACAGGGCCAGGACCAAGGCCAGGGATGGGGACAAGGATAAGGGACAAGGATGGGGCCGAGGACAAGGCTGGGGACAAGGGACAAGGCCAGGGCTGGGCACAGGGGACAAGGCCGGGGTTGGGCACAGGGGACAAGGCCGGGGTTGGGCACAGGGGACAAGGCCGGGTTGGGGACAGGGTGGCCTCACCCTGGACGATGAGGTTGACCTCGGACTTGGCGATGTGGCTGCCATCCCCCCACCACCTCGCAGATGTACTTGCCGCTGTCCTCCCGCGTCACCGACGCGAAGCGGATGGACGTGGGTGAGAACTGGACACGGTCCCGGTACGGCTCTGGGGGACACCGGGCTGGGACATCGAGGGGACACCCCAGGGACACCCCCATGGCCCCACGGGGACACCCTGATGGCCCCACAGGCTTGGGGACCCCCCCAGTGTCCCTGCAGAGAACCCCCCAAATGTCGCCATGGGCTTTGGGACCCCCCAAATGTCCCCACAGGACCCCCAATATCCCCAGTGTCCCCTGGTGTCCCCAATGTCCCCAGTGCCCCCCAGTGTGCCCATTGTCCCTAGTGTCACCAATGTCCCTGGTGTCCCCAATATCCCCCAATATCCCCCCAGTGTCCCCAATATCCCCTGCTGTCCCCACTGTCCTCAATGTCCTCGGTGTCCCCCAATGTCCCCGCTGTCCTCAGTGTCCCTGATGACCCCAATGTCCCAGTGCCCCCAGTGTCCCTACTGTCCCCAGTGTCCCCCAAATGTCCCCACTGTCCCCCCCATGTCCCTGCTGTCTCCAGTGTCTCCCATGTCCCCGCTGTCCCCCACTGTCCCCAGTGTCCCCAAATGTCCCCAATGTCTCCAGTGTCCCCAATGTCCCCACTGTGCCCCAGTGTCCCCGCTGTCCCCGTACCTGTGAGCTCCCCCCCGTAGTAGATCAGTGTCAGGGATGAGCCCCTCTGGAATTTCCACTCGATGCGGGCGCTGCCCGAGCTGGAGCGGAACGCGGCGCAGCGCAGCTCCACGGCTGGGGAACGGGAACGGGAACGGGTCAGAACCGGGAACGGGGGCAGAACCGGGAACAGGGGCAGAACCGGGAATGGGAACGGGAACGGGTCAGAACCGGGAACGGGGGCAGAACCGGGACAGAACCGGGAATGGGAACGGGTCAAAACCGGGTCAGAACCGGGAACGGGAATGGGGGCAGAACCGGGAACGGGGGCAGAACCGGGACAGAACCGGGAATGGGAACGGGTCAAAACCGGGTCAGAACCGGGAACGGGGGCAGAACCAGGAACGGGAACGGGGGCAGAACCGGGAACGGGGGCAGAACCGGGAATGGGGGCAGAACCGGGAACGGGGGCAGAACCAGGAACAGGAACGGGGGCAGAACCAGGACAGAACCAGGACCAGAGCCAGGACCAGAACCGGGAACAGGGCCAGAACCAGGAATGGGAACGGGGCAGAACCAGGACCCAGAACCAGGCAGAACCGGGACCAGACAGAATCAGAATCAGAACCGGGAGCAGGGTCAGACAGAACTGGGACCGGCACCAGGGTCAGAACAGAACGGGGACTGGGGTCAGAACAGAACCAGGGTCAGAACCAGAACTGGGACCAGAATCAGGGGCAGACAGAACCAGGACCGGGACCAGGGTCAGAACAAAACCGGAACCAGAACCGGGAGCAGAACAGAACCAGAACTGGGACCAGAACCAGGGTAAGACAGAACCAGGACCAGGATCAACCAGAACCCAGCTCAACCCCAACTGGGACCACCCTGAACTGGGATCAGCCCAAACTGGGATCAGCCCTAAACTGAGACCACCCAAACCAGGCTGACCCCAAACCGACCCCCCCAAACCTCCCTGGGTGGAGCCCCCACCCCTGGGTTTGGGACAGCCCCGGGTGCATCCCCGGGCCGGTGACACCGGAGGGACACCACGGGGACACCGCAGGGACACCACGGGGACACCATGGGGACACCACGGGGACACTCCCGGGGTCACTCACGTTTGTTCTCCGGCACTTCCTGGTCCTCCGAGGTCACCTGGGCTGCGGCCAGCGCGGCTGCGGGGACACCGGAGGGGAGGGGACGTCACCCGGAGCCCCAGCAGGGCCACCAGGAGCCAGGGCAGGGTCACCGGGGCCGCGAGGTCACCGGGAGCCCCGGGCACGGCCACCAGGAGGTCACTGGGCACGGCCACCACCGGGAGCCGGAAAATCCCGTCCGGCCACTCCTGCCCTGCCCAGCTCCTGCCCGGTTTCTGCTCAGTTCCTTCCCAGTTTCTGCTCAGTTCTTTCCCAGTTTCTCCCCAGTTTCTGCTCAGTTCCTTCCCAGTTTCTCCCCAGTTTCTGCTCAGTTCCTTCCCAGTTTCTCCCCAGTTTCTGCTCAGTTCTCTCCCAGTTTCTCCCTAGTTTCTGCTCAGTTCTTTCCCAGTTTCTACTCCATTTCTGCCCAGTTTCCACCCAGTTTCTACCAAGTCCTTTCCCATTTTCTGCCCAGTCTTTTCTCAGTTCCTGCCCAGTTCGTACCCAGTTTCTACGCAATTTTCTACCCAGTTCCTGCCCATTTTCTACCTAGTTTCTGTTCAGTTTCTGCCCAGCTCTTTCCCAGTTCCTGCCCATTTTCTTCCCATTTCCTGCCCAGTTCTTACCCAGTCTCTGCCCATTTCCTGCCCAGTTTCTCCCCAGTTCTTTCCCAGTTTCTCCCCAGCTCCTGCCCAATTTCTTCCCAGTTCTTTCCCAGTTTCTGCTCAGTCTCTGCCCAGTTCCTGCCCATTTTCTACCCAGTTCTTTCCCAGTTTCTGCCCATTTCCTACCATTTCTTCCCAGCTCCTGCCATCTCTGTCCAGTTCCTGCCCAGTTTCTGCTACCTCTGCCCAGTTTCTCCCCAGTTTCTGCTCAGTCTCTGCCCAGTTCTTTCCCAGTTTCTCCCCAGTTCTTTCCCAGTCTCTGCCCATTTCCTGCCATTTCTGCCCAGTTTCTCCCCAGTTCCTGCCCATTTTTTGCCCATTTCCTGCCCAGTTTCACAGGAAACCGGCCGGGAATGTCACAACCCCGAGCTCCCTCGTGTCCCCTCCGTGTCCCCCCCCGGAGCTGGGACATTCCCGGTGCCGGGTTTGGCTCCGGTGACTCATCCCAAGCGGGATTGTCACCGGGAATGTCGCCGGGAACGCCTCGGCCGCCACCCGCCCGCGCCACCTTTGCACCCCGGGGCCGCTGCCAAGCGAAACCCGGGCGGGAAAACCGGGATTGGGGGGGAAAAATCGGGAGTTTTGGGGGAAAAATCGGGATTTTTGGGGGAAAAATCGGGAGGTTTGGGGGGAAAAATCGGGACTTTTTGGGGAAAAAATGGGATTTGGGGGGGGGGGGAAATCAGGACTTTTTGGGGGGGAATAATTTAGATTTGGGAGGGAAAAAATTGGGATTTCGGAGGGGAATCGGGATTGGGGGGTGAAAATAAGGATTTGGGGGGAGGGAAATCGGGATTTCTTGGGGGAAAAATGGGGATTCGGAGGGGAAAATAAGGATTTTGGGGGGGGGGGGGGAAATCAGGACTTTTAGGGGAAAAATTGGGATTTAGGGGAAAAATTGGGATTTAGGGGGGAAAAATCGGGATTTGGAAGTGGGGGGAAATCGGGATTTGGGGGGGAAAAAACCGGAATCGGGATGGGATTTTGGGGCTGTTTGGGTGGATTTGGGGAATAAACAAAGGATGGGAACATCCCGTGGGAGTCTGGGATCAACCCGGAGTCGGGACCTGCCAGGACCGAGTTTAAATCTGCGGGATTGGGTAAATCCCGACCTGGTTTGGGTCTAAACCAGGCAGGATTAGGAAAATCCCAACCTGAACCGGGGCCATATTTGGGATCGGGCTCATCCCAACCCAGTCTGGGTCTAAATAAAGCGGGATTGAGTTAATCCCGATCCATTTTGGGTTTAAATAAACCAGGATCGGGTTAGTCCCGATAATAATTCAAATAGTCAAAAGTCAAATAATTTGGGATCGGATTAATCCCGACCCATTTTGGGTCTAAATAAACGGGGATCGGGTTAGTCCCGACCTGTTTCAGTTAAAATAATTTGGGATCGGGTTAATCCCGACTCCTTTTGAGTCTGAATAAACCGGAATTGGGTTGATCCCGACGCATTTTGGGTCCGAATAAACCGGGATCGGGTTAATCCCGACTGGGGCCGGGTCCAGCCCAGGCGGGATCGGGTTAATCCCGGGCCTGTCGAACACAATGGAGGGGACAGGAAGGCCACCCCCGCCCCCACCCCCGCTCCCGGTGCCTCCGCTCCGGAATTCCCGGGGCTCGGGGGGGGTCCCGGGCCGCCGCTGCCGCTCCCGGTGACCCCGAACCGGGGGGGGTCCCTCCGGGGGCACAAACACCGAGCGCCCCCCCCCCCGGTACCGGCACCGCACGGGGGGGTCCCCATGGCCTCTCCGGTACCGGGACCGGCTCGGGTGCCCCCAAACCCTCCCCGGGCCCGTGACCCCTGCGGTGACCCCGGCCCGGTCCTGACCCCTCCCCCGGTACCGATCTTGCCCCCCACGTGCTCCCGTTAACGATCCCGCTCCCCTTTCCCGAGCCTTCTCCGGTACCCACCGAGCCCTTCCCTTCCCGACCCTGCGTTTCCTGAGCCCCCCCGGTTCCCGGAGCCCCCTCCCCAATTTCCCGCCCTCCCCCGGTTCCCCTTCCCCCCTTCCCCAATTCCCGTTCCCCTCCCACTCCCGCTTCTCCAAGCCCCCTCCCCCACCACTTCCCGAGCCCCCTCCCCAATTCCCGCCCCTCCTCCGCTTTCACCCTCCCCCCTCCCCAGTTCCCGTCCCCCCCCCCCCCGGTCCCCCCGGTTCCCTGCCCCCCCCCCACCAGTTCCCGAACCCCCTCCCCAATTCCCGCCCCTCCCCCGCTTCCCGGAGCCCCCGGTCCCCCCGGTCCCCCCGGTCCCCCCCGGTTCCCGGAGCCCCCGAGCCCCCCCCCCGCACTCACCGAGCCCCCCCAGCAGCAGCAGCAGCCGCAGCCCCGCCCCGGGCGCTCCCCAGCGCTGGCCCCGGGGCTGTCCCCGCTGTCCCCGGTGTCCCCGGGGCTGCCCCCGCTCCGCTCCCGCCATGGCGCCGCCGCCGCCCCGCTCCAGGTGCGCCCGCCCCGCCCCCGCCCCGCCAAACCCCGCCCCTGCCCCACCCAGGCCACGCCCACCCCGCCAGGTGCCGCGGGGGCCACGCCCCCTCCGCGCTCTTATTGGTTGTCCCGCCTATCGGTTCAAAGCGGCGCGCGCTGATTGGTCCGCGCGGTGCCGCCCGCGTGGTTTGATTGGTTAAAGGGGAGGGCGGGGAGCGGCGGCCAATGGGAGAGAGCGCTGGAACTTCTGGCCAATGGGAGCGCGCGAGGGGCGGGGCCTGGCGTTGCCGTGGAGACCGCGCGGCTTCGGCCGGTGGGGGGCGCTGAGGGCCCGGGAGGGGCTCCCAGTCCGGACCAGTTGGGACCAGTTGGGACCAGTGACCCCGCCCAGGGCTCCCAGTTGGGACCAGTTGGGACCAGTGCCCCCCAGTGGCCACCAGTGACCCCACCCAGTGACCCCCAGTTGGGACCAGTGCCCCCCAGTGACCCCGCCCAGTGACCACCAGTAACCACCCAGGGCTCCCAGTTCAGACCAGTGCCCCCCAGTGACCTCCAGTACCCTCCCAGTAACCACCCAGAGCTCCCAGTTTGGACCAGTTGGGACCAGTGACCCCACACTGACCCCCAGTGACCCCCCCCAGTACAAACCAGTGACCCCCATGGTCAACCCCAGTGACCTCCAGTGACCACCCAGGGTTCCCAGTCTGGACCAGTTTGGACCAGTGACCCCCCCAGTACAAACCAGTGCCCCCCAGTTTGGCCCAGTCCCCCCACAGTGGCGGCACTAAAGGGGGGGGGGATGAAGCTCCTGGGGGGTTTTGGGGTCCCTTTGGGGTTTTCAAGGGGATTTTGGGGTCCCTGAAAGAATTTGGGAGAATTTCGGGGTCTCTTTTGGGGTTTCAGGACAGTTTTGGGGTCCCTTTGGGGATTTTGGGGTCTCTTAGGGAGTTTTAGGGAATTTTGGGGTCCTTTTGGGGATTTTGGGCTCCCTTTGAAGGTTTTGGGGTCCCTTTGGGGGTTTTAGGGGATTTTGGGGTCCCTTTGAGGTTTTAGAGGATTTAGGGGATTTTTGGGAAATCCCTTTGGGGTTTTCAGGGGCATTTTGGGTTCCTGGAAGGAATTCAGGGGGATTTTGGGGTCCCTTTTGGGGTTTTAGGCTCCCTTTGGCCCTTTCAGGAGGATTTTGGGGTCTCTTTGGGCGTTTCAGGGAATTCCGGGGTTCCTTTGGGAGTTTCAGGGTCCCTTAAATGGTTTTAGGAGATTTTGGGAGTTTTAGGGGTCGCTTTTGGGGTTTTAGGGTCACTTTCTGGGTTTTAGGTGATTTTAGGGTCCCTTTGGGAGTTTTGGGGTCCCTTTGGGGTGGGGATGGGCTCTGGGAAGAACCTTAAGGACCCTAAAAAAAACAAATCCCTGTTTTTTATTTCTTTTTTTTTTTTTCTTTGTTTTTTTTTTTTTTGGTTTTTTCTTTTTAAGCCTGGAATTATTTTTTTTTTTCTTTTTGGGGTTTTTTTTTGTTGTTTTTTTTGCAATTCCGAGAGTTTAAAAAAAAAAAAAAAATCCCAAAACCCCGCGGGGGGAGGGGGGAGGGGGGAGGGGAAAGGGAGGGGGGAGGGGCAAAAAGGGGGGGGTGGGGGGGGGAGGGGGCGTGAGGGTCCCAACCCCCCCCCCCAAAATCCCCTCCCCCCCCCCAAAATCCCAAAACCCCCCCGGGGGCCGCGGGGTAGGGGGGGGAGGGGCGACCCCAAATCCCATTTTTGGAGGGGGGGGGGAAGGGGAGGGGCCCCAAATTTTAAGGAGGGGGTGGAGGGGGGGGGGGGGTCCCAAAATGGTAGGGGGTGGGGTGGGGGAGGGGCCCGCCGGGCCGAGAGCGTGGGGGGCGAATTTTGGGGTGCGGGGGGCGACTTTTGGGGTGATTTTGGGGGGATTTGGGGGAGGGGGCGAGGTCACATGATTGGGGGAGGGGAGGGGCAGAACCGAGCGCGGGGGGGGAGGGGCTGCGGGGGTGGGGGAGGGGTCCCGGGGGGTTTTTGGGGTGCAGGGGAGGGGGGGGGCGGGGGGGGTGTTGGGTGGATTTTTGGGGTGAGTTTTGGGGTTTTTGGGGTCAGTGGGTGTCGTTTTTGATGACGATCTCCAGCCCGTGCTGGCGCAGCTGCGCCCGCAGCAGGAGGTTCTTGTTCTTCAGCTCCTCCACCTGCGTTTGGGGACCCCAAAACATCCCCCAGTGACCCCAAAATATCCTCTGTACCCCAAAATATCACCCAGGACCCTAAAATATCACCCAGTGACCCTAAAATATCACCCAGGACCCCAAAACATCCCCCAGTGACCCCAAAACATCCCCCAGTGACCCCAAAATATCCTCTGTACCCCAAAATATCACTCAAGACCCTAAAATATCCCCCAGTGCACTCCCAGTGTTCCCAGTATAGCCCAGTAACTCCCAGTAACTCAAACCAGCAGGATCTTGTTCTTCAGCTCCTCCACCTGCGTTTGGGGACCCCAAAACATCCCCCAGTGACCCCCAAATATCAGCCAGGACCCTAAAATATCACCCAGGACCCTAAAATATCCCCTGCACCCCAAAACATCCCCCAGTGACCCCAAAACATCCCCCAGTGACCCCAAAATATCCTCTGTACCCCAAAATATCACCCAGGACCCTAAAATATCACCCAGGACCCCCAAAACCTCCCCCAGTGACCCCAAAACATCCCCCAGTGACCCCAAAATATCATCCAGTGACCCCAAAATATCACCCAGGACCCCAAAACATCCCCCAGTGACCCCAAAATATCCCTCTGCACCCCAAAATATCACCCAAGACCCTAAAATATCCCCCAGTGCACTCCCAGTACAGCCCAGTAACCCAAACCAGCAGGTTCTTGTTCTTCAGCTCCTCCACCTGCATTTAGGGGGGGTCAGGCACCCCAAAATATCACCCAGTGACCCCAAAATATCCCCCTGCACCCCAAAAACATCCCCCAGTCCCCATCCCAGTGCTCCCCAGTCCCTCCCAGTGCTCCCAGTCTGACCTGCTGGTGCAGCACCTCGTTGTCCATCTGCAGCTGCTCCAGGCCCATCCATCCCAGCCCCATCCCATCGATCCCAATGACCCCGATCCCATCCCAGCCCCATTCCCATGACCCCAATCCCATCCCAATCCCATTCCCAGTCCCTCCCAGTGCTCCCAGTCTGACCTGCTGGCGCAGCACCTCATTGTCCATCTGCAGCTGCTCCAGGCCCATTGATCTCAATCCCAGTTGATCTCAATGCCATCCCAATGACCCCAATCCCATCCCAATGACCCCAATCCCATCCCAATGACTCCGATCCCATTCCAGCCCCATTCCCATGACCCCAATCCCATTCCCAGTCTATCCCAGTCCCTCCCAGTGCTCCCAGTCTGACCTGCTGGCGCAGCACCTCGCTGTCCATCTGCAGCTGCTCCAGGCCCATTGATCTCAATCCCAGTTGATCTCAATCCCATCCCAACAACTCCAATCCCATCCCAATGACCCCAACCCCATCCCAATCCCATTCCCATGACCCCAATCCCATCCCAGTCCCATTCCCATGACCCCGATCCCATTCCAGCCCCATTCCCAGTCCCTCCCAGTTGCTCCCAGTCTGACCTGCTGGTGCAGCACCCTCATCCATCTGCAGCTGCTCCAGGCCCATCGATCTCAATCCCAGTTGATCTCAATGCCATCCCAATGACCCCAATCCCATCCCAATGACCCCAATCCCATCCCAGTCCCATTCCCAGTCTATCCCAGTCCCTCCCAGCGCTCCCAGTCTGACCTGCTGGCGCAGCACCTCGTTGTCCATCTGCAGCTGGTCCAGGCCCATCCATCCCAGCCCCATCCCATCGATCCCAATGACCCCGATCCCATCCCAGCCCCATTCCCATGACCCCGATCCATCCCAGTCCCATTCCCAATCCCATTCCCAGTTCCCTCCCAGTGCTCCCAGTCTGACCTGCTGGCGCAGCACCTCGCTGTCCATCTGCAGCTGCTCCAGGCCCATTGATCTCAATCCCAGTTGATCTCAATGCCATCCCAATGACCCCAATCCCATCCCAGCCCCATTCTCATGACCCCAACCCCATCCCAATCCCATTCCCAGTCCCTCCCAGTTCTCCCAGTCTGACCTGCTGGCGCAGCACCTCATTGTCCATCTGCAGCTGCTCCAGGCCCATCGATCTCAATCCCAGTTGATCTCAATCCCATCCCAATGACCCCAATGCCATCCCAATGACTCCAATCCCATCCCAGCCCCATTCCCATGACCCCGATCCCATTCCAGCCCCATTCCCAGTCCCTCCCAGTTGCTCCCAGTCTGACCTGCTGGTGCAGCACCTCATTGTCCATCTGCAGCTGCTCCAGGCCCATTGATCTCAATCCCAGTTGATCTCAATGCCATCCCAATGACCCCAATCCCATCCCAATGACCCCAATGCCATCCCAATGACCCCAATGCCATTCCAGCCCCATTCCCATGACCCCGATCCCATCCCAGCCCCATTCCCATGACCCCAGTCCCATCCCAGCCCCATTCCCATGACCCCACTCCCATTCCCAGCCCCATTCCCAGTCCCTCCCAGTTGCTCCCAGTCTGACCTGCTGGCGCAGCACCTCATTGTCCATCTGCAGCTGCTCCAGGCCCATCCATCCCAGCCCCATCCCATCGATCCCAATGACCCCGATCCCATCCCAGCCCCATTCCCATGACCCCGATCCCATTCCCAGTCCCATTCCCAGTCCCTCCCAGTGCTCCCAGTCTGACCTGCTGGCGCAGCACCTCGTTGTCCATCTGCAGCTGGTCCAGGCCCTGCAGCTCCTCGCTCAGCCGCAGGTTGCTCTGCCGCAGCTCCTGGATGTAGTCGCAGGCCTTGGACAGGATCCCGCCCTTGCTCTGTGGGGTTTGGGGGTCACTGCTGGGGCCCCAAACAATCCCAAAAAAACCCCAAACAATCCCAAATAATCCCCAAGTCATGGACCTGTCCGGATTTGGTGTTCTCCATGGAGCAGTCAGGGATGATCTTGGACAGCTGCACGATCCAGTTGTTGATCTTGTCCCGGCGCCGGCGCTCCACTGAAACCGGGATTCCCAGTGGGATTGGGATTGGGGGAACTGGGATTGGGATTGGGAACCAGGAACGGGCATTCCCAAAGGGACTGGGAACGGGGAATGGGAATGGGGGAACTGGGATTGGGATTGGGAACCAGGAACGGGCATTCCCAAAGGGACTGGGAATGGGGAATGGGGGAACTGGGATTGGGATTGGGAACCAGGAACGGGCATTCCCAAAGGGACTGGGAACGGGGAATGGGAATGGGGGAACTGGGAATGGGATTGGGAACCAGGAACGGGCATTCCCAAAGGGACTGGGAACGGGGAATGGGAATGGGGATTCCCAGTGGGATGGGGATTGGGAATGGGGATTGGGAACAAGGATTCCAAATGGGATTGAGAACGGGGATTCCCAGGGGGATTGGGAACGGGATTCCCAGTAGGAATGGGGATTGGGAACAGGGAATGGGAACAGGAATGGGGATTCCCAATGGGAATGGGAACGGGATTTCTGGTGGGAATAGGAATGGGAATGGGGGAATCAGAAATGGGGATTCCCAATGGGAATGCAAACATGGAATGGGAATGGGGATTCCCGGTGGAAATGGGATTGGGAATGGGGATCAGGAATGGGATTCCTGGTGGAAATGGGAACGGGAATGGGAATTGGGAACGGGGATTCCCAATGGGAATGGGGATTCCCAGTGGGATTGGGATTGGGAACGGGGATTGGGAACAGGATTCCCAACAGGAATCGGATTGGGAGTGGGGAATGGGAACAGGGAATGGGAACAGGGAATGGGAACGGGGATTCCCAGTGGGATTGGGATTCCCAGTAGGATTGGGATTGGGGAAAGGGATTGGGAATTCCCAGTGGGAATGGGAACGGGGGTTCCCAGTGGGACAGTGGGAATGGAACTGGGAACGGGGAATGGGAACAGGAATTCCAGGTGGGAATGGGGCACTGGGAACTGGGGTGTCCCTTTGGGATTGGGGTCCCCCGCCCCGGTACCTTCGTTGTGCTGTGCCCGGCGCTTCTCGTCCCGCGTGGCTCGAGGAGCCTCCGACTTCCTGGGGAGGGGCACAGGTGGGCACAGGTGGGCACAGGTGGGCACAGGTGTGTTTGGGCATGTCCCAGGTGTGTCCTGGGTGTGCCCAGGTGTCCCCATGCCTGCCCAGGTGTGCTCCAACAGGTCCAGATGTGTTTTAAGCGTGTCCCAGGTGTGCCCCAGGTGTGTTTGGATGTCACCCAGGTGTGTCAAGGTGTCTCCATGTATGTCCCAGGTGTACCCCAGCACATCCAGGTGTGTTTGGGTATGTCCCAGTGTGTCCAGGTGTGACCATGGGTGTGTCTGGGCGTGTCCCAGTGTGACCTGGGCGTGTCCCAGGTGTGTCCCAGGTGTGTCCCAGGTGCCCCCAGGTGTGCCCAGGTACTCACGGGGAGTAGGGGTGTGCTCGGGGGGCGATGGAGCGCTGGGCCCCCCCCGGGAGCACCTCCTGTGGTGACATCATCACAAAAAACTGCCCTGGAGCCCAGAGCCACAGGTGAGACCCAAACACATCCACATGATCCCAACCCAACCCAGGTGACCCCAAACCCACCCAGGTGAGCCCCAAACCCAATCCAGGTGAGTCCCAACCCAGATGACCCCAAACCCACCCAAGTGACCCCAAACCCTATCCAGACATCCCCAAACCCACCCAGGTGAACCTCATTTCAGTTCAGGTGCCCCCAAACCCATCCAGGTGAGTCCTAACCCAATCCAGGTGCCCCCAAACCCAATCCAGGTGAGCCCCAAACCCACCCAGGTGCCCCCAACCCACCCAGGTGAGCCCCAAACCCACCCAGGTGCTCCCAAACCCACCCAGGTGCCCCCAAACCCAGCCAGGTGAGCCCCAAACCCAATCCAGGTGAGCCCAAACCCACCCAGGTGCCCCCAAACCCAATCCAGGTGCCCCCAAACCCACCCAGGTGAGCCCCAAACCCACCCAGGTGCCCCCAAACCCAATCCAGGTGCCCCCAAACCCACCCAGGTGCCCCCAAACCCACCCAGGTGAGCCCTTTCCGGCCAGGTGCTCACCTGTGGGCGTGGGCTGTCCCAGCAGCGCCTCGGAGCTCTGCGTGGTCACCACGGCGGTGGCGGCGGGTGGCGGCGGTGGCGGCGGCGCCGTCGGCCACACCTGCCGCGGGGAAGTAGGTGTAGTGAGTCTCGCTGGGAGCCGCCTCCGAGTCCACCTGCTCCTCGCTCGTGAACGCGCCCTGGATCACCGCCTGGGGACAGCGAGGGACAGGTGAGGGACAGAGGAGGGACAGGTGAGTGACATAGGTGGGACACAGGTGGGACACAGGTAGGACACAGGTGGGACACAGGTGAGGGACACAGGTGGGACAGGTGAGAGACACAGGTGGGGCACAGGTGGGACAAGTAATGGACACAGGTGGGGGACAAGTGAGGGACACAGGTGGGGCACAGGTGGGACAAGTAATGGACACAGGTGGGACAGGTGAGGGACACAGGTGGGACAGGTGAGGGACACAGGTGAGACACAGGTGGGACAGGTGTGGAATACAGGGGACAGGTGAGGAACAGGTGAGGGGGGACAGGTAGGACAAGTGTGGGACAGGTGTGGGACAGGTGAGGGACATGGGTAAGGGAGGTGCGACACAGGTGGCACAGATGGGACAGGGGGACAGGTGTAGGACAGGTGAGGGACATAGGTGAGGGAGGTGGGACACAGGTGGGACAGGGGGACAGGTGTGGGATAGGTGAGTCCAGCAGGACACAGGTGAGGTACACAGGTAAAGGACACAGGTGGGACAGGTGGGACAGAGGAGAGACAGGTGAGATGGGGGGATACAGGTGAAGGACAGGACACAGGTGTCACCCTGCCCCATGGCACAGCCAGGTCACCACCTGGGTGGGGGCACAGGTGAGGCCCAGGCCATGGCAGGGGGTGTGGCAGTGGGCGTGGCACTACAACACACCTGGGCCATGCACTGTGTGGGGCACAGGTGGGGTGGGGACAGTGGGTGTGGCCGTGGGCGTGGCCAGGTGACGCACCTGTGTCATGGACTGCGTGGCCGGGTAGCCGCTGATGGCGCTGGTGCCCTCGGTCTGCGCGTCCAGCTGCCCGTCAGCCACCTGGATCACCCGGTACATCACCTGCCACAGGTGGGACAGCACACAGGTGAGACACAGAGACCCCCAGAGCCACCACCTGGATCACCTGGCACAGGTGGGACAGCACACAGGTGAGACACAGAGACCCCCAGAGCCACCCAGTGTCACCACCTGGATCACCTGCCACAGGTGAGACACAGAGACCCCCCCAGAGCCACCCAGTGTCACCACCTGGATCACCTGCCACAGGTGGGACAGCACACAGGTGAGACACAGAGACCCCCCAGAGCCACCCAGTGTCACCACCTGGATCACCTGGGACGGGTGGGGCACCTCACACAGGTGTGATACAGAAACCTCCCCAGAGCCACCCCACAGTGTCCCCCAGGTGTCCCCAGGTGTATCCAAGCCCCACCAGGTGTGCCCAGGTGTACTCCAGGTGTGCCCAGGTGTACTGCAGGTGTGCCCAGGTGTATGCCAGGTGTATCTTAGGTGCCTCCCAGGTGTGCCCCAGGTGTATCCCAGGTATATCCAAGCCCCACCAGGTGTGCCCAGGTGTACTCCAGGTGTGCCCAGGTGTACTCCAGGTGTACTCCGGTGCTCCTAGGTGTGCCTAGGTGAATCCCCAGGTGTATCCCAGGAGTATCCCAGGTGTGCCCAGGTGTACTCCAGGTGTATCCCAGGTGCCCCCAAGCCCCTCCAGGTGTATCCCAGGTGTACTCCAGGTGTACCCACGTGTACCCCAGGTGTATCCCAGGTGCCCCCAAGCCCCCCCGGGTGTATCGCGGGTGTGCCCAGGTGTACTCCAGGTGTACCCAGGTGCCCCCAGGTGTATCCCAGGTGTATCCAAGCCCCCCCAGGTGTATCCCAGGTGCCCCCAGGTGCCCCCAGGTGTACCCAGGTGTCCCCAGGTGTGCCAGGCGTGTACCTGCGTGCCGCCGCCCTCGGTCCTGAACACATACTTGACGCCGGGGTCGGGGAAGGTGGCGGCCGATTGGATGCTGGCGATGGCCACGCTCGTGGGGTCCTCGCCCGTGGCCACCGAGCCTGGGGACGGGGGGGAACACGGGACTGGGGAGGGGGGAACCCCAAACCGGAGAGGGAAAATCCCAAACTGGGGAGGGGGAACCCAAAGTGGAGTGGGCACCCTAAACTGGGGAGGGGAACCCCAAACTGGGAAGGGAAAATCCAAAACTGGGGGTATACAGGATTGGGGAGGGGGTACCCAAATTGGGGAGGGGGACATGGGATTGGGGAGGGGCACCCCAAACTGTGGGGAGCACCCAAACTGGAGTGGTGGAACCCCAAACTGGGGAGGGGGTTCCCCAAACTGGGGAGGGGCATCCAAACCGGGGAGGGGACCCCCCAATTTGGGGAGTGGGGGACACACCCCAAATTGAGGAGGGGGCACCCCAAACTGAGGGGGGATACGGGATTGGGCGGGACACAAAACCTCCCAAAAACCTTCTCAAATTCCCCCCCAAAAAAAACCCCCAAACCTCCCCAAATCCACCCCAAGACCTCCCCAAATCCCCCCCCCAAACCCCAATTTCGGGGTCCCCCCTCACCTTCCTGGATCTGCACCGTCCCCTCCTCGGTCTCAGCTGCTTTTTGCTGCCTGGGAGGGGGGAACAAAACAGTGGGGGGGGGGGGGGGTGGTCCCTGAGCCCCCCAAAACCCCCAAACCCCAAATCTGGGATACCCCCAAATCCCCCACCCCTCGTGTGCCCCACCCATGGGGCAGTTTTGGGGGGTCTTTGGGTTATTTTGGGGTTCCAGATCAGATTTGGGGGGGATCTTTGTTGCAGTTTTAGGGGGGTCCCAGATGTGATTTGGAGATCCTGGGGCACTTTGGGGGGTCCCAGGTCAAAGATTTGGGGTCCTGGGTCAGATTTGGGGGGTTTTGGGGCCATTTTGGGGTTCCATGTCATCTTGGGGGGTTCCTAGAGCAGATGTTGGGGGTCCCAGGTGAGTTTTGGGGTTCCAGAGGAGATGTTGGTGTCCTAGACCAGGTTTTGGGGTCTCAGGTGAGATTTTGGGGACCCCGGGTGAGAGGTTTGGGATCCAGGTAGGTTTTGGGGGTCCCAGATGGGTTTTGAGGGTCCCAGGTGAATTCTGGGGTTCCCAGAGCAGGTTTTGGGGTTCCAGAGCAGGTTTTGGGGTCCCAGGTGGGTTTTGGGGGTCCCAGGTGGGTTTTGGGGTCTCACTCACCCCTTCATGGCTCGGCTCCCTCGGGCATCAGCGGGGCGGGAGCGGAGCAGCCTCACGGCCTTCAGAGCCCTGCGGGGACAGGGACACGGGGACGTGGGGACAGCAGGGACATGGGGACAGCCGGGACACAGGAACGTGGGGACAGGGACGTGGGGACGTGGGGACAGCAGGAACATGGGGACAGCAGGAACATGGGGACAGCAGGGACACAGGGACAGTGGGGTCAGGGACACGGGACGTGGGGGACAGCAGGGACGTGGGGACAGCGGGGACGTGGGGACACAGTGGGGACACAGGGACAGTGGGGTCAGGGACACCAGAACACAGGGACAGAAGGGTCAGGGACAGCATGACATGGGGGACAGTGGGACACGGGGACAGTGGGACACTAGGGACATCAGGGTGAGGGACAGCAGGGTCAGGATGTTGGGAGACAGGGACTGGGACACAGGGACAGCAGGGTCAGGGACACTGGGGTCAGGGACACAGGGACACTGGGACACAGGGACACCAGGATATGGGGACACTGGGGTCAGGGACAGGACAGGAGCATGGGGATGGGGACAGGACAGGGATGGGGACAGGGACAAGGGGGGTCAGGGACAGGACATGGACACAGGATGGGGACAGAGATGGGGATACAGGGACAAGGGATGGTGACAGGGACACAGGGATGGGGATGGCACAGGGACATGGGGGTCACAGGAGGTCAGGGATGGGGACAGGAGCTGGGACAGGACCAGGACAGGACATGGATGGGACCACTGGGATGGGACACTGGGATGGGACACTGAGACAGGACGCTGGGACAGGTCACCGGCCATCCTGACCAGACATTGGCCACCATCATGGGACAGTGGCCATGGTGACCTGACACCAATGGGGACCTGGCCACCATGATGGGACAGTGGCCACCACCTGTGACCACAGCCACACCTCCAGGTGCCCCCTCACTGCCCCCTTCCCCCCCAGGTGACAACGTGTCCCCAAAGCCACCAGCTCGCCCAGGGTGGCACTTTGGGTCACCCCAAGGTGGCCGTAACCTCCCCCTGTGTGTCCCCAGTGTCACCCCAAGCAGTGACACCACGGGCACCCCAGTATCACACCGGGGGGGGGGGACGACTGTCCCTTGTCACCTCCCCCGGGATGGGGAAATGGGGGGGACACCAGGAGGTGACAAACTGGGGGTCACTGAAAGGGGGGTGACAGATGGGGGACAGGGATGAGGGGGTGACAGTGACACACCCAGAGGGACAAGGACCGGGGAGGGACATTCAGTGGGGTGACAGTGACGGTGGAGGGGGGGGACACAAGGAGGGGGTGACAGTGACAGAGCCAGGGAGAGACACAAGGTGGGGGAGTGACAAAACCGGAGGGGGGTGACAGTGACAGAGCTGGGGGGGCAGGAAGGGGGTGACAGAGTGGGGACACACAAAGGGGGGTGACACGGGGGGGGGGGGTGACACGGGGGGAGGGGACAGACACGGAGGGGGGGGTGACAAACAGAGGGGTGACAGCGACATAAGGGGGACACACACACGGGGAGGGGGGCGGACAGAGGGGGGGGAGGCGACACAAAAAGGGTGACAAAGTGGGGGAGGGTCCACAACGGGGGCGCCACTGCCACGGCGGGGGGGTGGGGACGGGACCCACGCAAACGGTGACAAAGTGGGGGGGGTGGGGGGGGGTGGCGACACTCACGGCGGTGACACCGACACACGGGGGGGGGTGGTTACCGAGCGGGGGGGAGGGGACAGCACCGGGGGGTGACAGTGACACCCCGCCGCGCGCGCCTGAGGGGGGGTCACCCCCGCCGCCCCCCCCCCGCCCCTCCCCGCGGGCCCGGCGGGCGCGGCCGCTCCCCCCCCGCCGCCGGGGCTGTGCCGGGGCCGCGGTGCCGCCGTTCCCGGCGGGGTTCGCCCCCCGGGGCCGCCCAGGCCCCCCCGGTACCTCTCGGCCTCGGGCCCTGCGCGCCTTCGGCCCCTTGTCTCGCCATGGGCCCCGCACATGCGCACGGCGCCGCCGCGCCGCCATCTTGGGCTCGGGCGGAAGTTCCCCCCTCACGCGGCCCCAGCCCGGCTTCGCGCCGCCATCTTGGGCCGGGGCGCCGCGCCGCAGCGCCGCGCCGCCATCTTGGCGCCGGGCAGGGCCGCCCTCACGGCCGGGCGCCATCTTAGCGCGCGGCGGCTGCGGGCGGCGCCATCTTAGACGGCGAAGGCGCGCGGCGCTTCCGCTGCCCCGCCGCCATCTTGGGTGAGGGCGGCTCCATGTTGGAAGTGGGTGGCGCTCGGTGAGGGCCGCGATGGCGGCGTGGGGAAAGGACCGGGCACTGCCAAGGGTGAGGGATCCCCGCCCCACCCGTCGGTACCGGAGGGGTTTGGGGGATGAGCTCGGAGAGCCCGGGCCACCCCCGTGGTGAGGCCGCTGAGGGCGCCGCCATGTTGAGGCAAAGATGGCGGCGGTGTAAACAAAGGCCGGGGTTTGTGGCTGGCCTTGTATGGCCTCAGCGTCACCTCGGTGTCCCCCTGTCCCCGTGGGTCTCTGTCCTCATGTTCCTTTGTGTCTGTGTGCCCAGGTGCCCACAGCCACGTGTTCTCCTGTCCCTGTGTCCCAATGTCCCCATGTCCCCCTGTCCCAGTGTCCCCAAATGACCTCATGTCACAATGTCCCCATGTCTCCCTGTCCCAGTGTCCCCAAAGGTCCTCATGTCCTATGTCCCCAATGTTTCTAAATTAAAAAAATTTAAAATAATAATAATTTTTAAAATAAATAAATTAATAAAAATATTTTTAAAATAAATATTAAAATTTAAATTCAAATAAAGTAAAATAAAATCTTAAATTAAATTTAAAACTATAAAATTCAATTTAAATAAAAAATAAAATAAAATCTATAAATAAGCACCAACAACCCACCAGCATCTCTGACGCTGGAATTCTCACCTTGGTATTTTTATTATTATCATTTCATTATAATTTCATTCTCACTTTATCATTATTTATTTGCACTCTGCTCTGGGGGGGCCCTGCCCACGCTCAGCGCTCGCCCCCCCCCAGGGCTGCCAGGGGGTCCCGGGGGGACCTGGGGGGGTCCCAGGGGGATTTGGGAGGGTCCCAAGGGGATCTGGGGGGGTTCCAGGTGTATTTGGGGGGGTCCCTGGCGGTGCCGGGGGAAATTTTGGGGTTCCCAGGGGGATTTGGGGGGTTCCCGGGGGTCCCGGGAGGGCACGGGCAAAGTGGGGTTTGGGGGGCACCACGGGCACGGCCCGGGCCAGCATCACCCGCGCCCCCAAAATGGGGAGGGGGCGGCGGGAGCTGCGGGGGGGGTCTGGGAGAAGCCCCAGGGATTTGGGGCGCCCGTCCCGGATCGGATCTGGGGGTCCCGGGGGGTCCTGGGATTTGGGGGGCTCGGCCAGGAGCAGCCCCAGGGATTTGGGGCGCCCGTCCCAGGTCGGATTTGGGGGGTACCGGGGTGTCCCAGGATTTGGGGGCCTCGGCCAGGATCGGCTCCAGGGGTCTGGGGGTGTCCCAGGATTTGGGGGCCTCGGCCAGGATCGGCTCCAGGGGTCTGGGGGTGTCCCAGGATTTGGGGGCCTCGGCCAGGATCGGCTCCAGGGATTTGGGGCACCTGTCCCAGATCAGATTTGGGGGTCCAGAGGGGTCCCGGGATTGGGGGGCACCATCCTGGATCACATTCAGGGGTCTGGGGGGCTCACCCCAGATCGGCTCCAGGGATTTGGGGGTGTCCCAGGATTTGGGGGGTTCATGCCAGATCGGCTCCAGGGGTCTGGGGGGCTCTGAGATTCTGGGGGGCTCATCCTGGATCAGCTTCAGGGATTTTGGGGGCTCATCCCAAGTCGGCTCCAGGGATTTTGGGGGCTCCAGGGGTCCAGGGAGCTCCAGGGATTTGGGGGGATCAGTGTGGATCAGCTCCAGGGGTTTGGGGGGCTCATCCCAAATCAGCTCCAGGGATTTGGGGGGCTCATCCCGGATCAGTTTTGGGGACCCATCCTGGATCAGCTCCGAGGGCCTGGGGGTCCCCAGGTTTTTGGGGGGCTCGTCCTGGGTCAGCTCCAGGTTTTTGGGGGCCAGGGCAGGGGGAGAGGGGGAGCTTGGGGTGGTCCCGGGGGCGACACCAGCCCCGTCTGGGACCCCCCTGGGAACAGACCCCAGGGCTGGGGGCTTGGGGGGCTCTTGGGCGGGCTCAGCCAGGGCTGGGGCTGGAGGAGACCCCCCTAAATCCCAGGGATCCCCCTCCCCCAGGATGAGGGGCTGGGATCCAGCTCCATCCGCACCCCCTTTCCCAGCGGGACCCCCAGGCCCTCCTCCCTCACCCCACACCCCCCTCCTGGGGCTGGGGTCTCCCTCTGCAGCCCCCTCCCCATGGGGGTGCTGGGGGGGGTCCCCCAATCCTGGACCATCCTTTTCTGGGGGTGTTTGGGCCAGAATCCCTGGGATTTCGGGGGTCTCCGGGATCTCTGGGATCTCCAGGACTTTTGGGATTTTTGGGATCTCTGAGATCTCCAGGACTTTTGGACTCCCCAGGATCTCTGGCATCTCCAGGATTTTTGGGGTCTCTGGGATCCCTGGGATCTCTGGGATCTCCAGGTTCTCCAGGACTTTTAGGATTTTTGTGGTCTTTGGGATCTCCGGGGTGTCTGGGATCTCCAGGATCTCTCGGTTCTCCAGGATCTCCGGGAGTTTTGGGATTTTTGGGGTCTCTGACATCTCTGGGATCTCCGGGATTTTTGGGATCTCTGGGATCTCTTGGTTCTCTGGGATCTCAGGGATCTCCAGGATTTTTGGGGTCTCTGACATCTCTGGGGTCCCTGGGATTTCTGGGATCTCTGGGATTTCTGGGATCTCCGGGATTTCCGGGATCTCTGGGCTCTCCAGGATCTCTGGGTTCTCCAGGGTCTCCAGGGCTGTCCCCTCGCCCGGGGGTCCCTCGGGGGTCCCCAGGGGGCTGAGCTCGTCGTGGGCACTCAGGAAGATTTCGTCGGGGTCGGAGTCGGGCTCGGAGGCGCCGGGGGCCAGGAAGAACATGTCCTGCTCTGTGCACTCCTCGATGGACAGGTAACTGTCGGGCTGCTCCGCCCAGCACTCACCTGGCTGAGGGGGGGGACATGGATGGGACCCCCAGGCACGCCGGGAAACGCGGGTGGGTTCGCTGTGTCCCCCTGTCCGTCCCATCCCATCCCACTGATCGCATCCCATGGATCCCATGGATCCCATTGATCCCATCCCATTGATCCCATCCCATGGATCCCATGGATCCCATTGATCCCATCCCATCGATCCCATCCCAACCCATTGATCCCATCCCAATGATCCCATTGATCCATTGATCCCATCTCATTGATCTCATTGATCTGATCCCATTGATCCTATCCCATTGATCCCATTGATCCCATCCTATTGATCCCATCCCAATCCCATCCCATTGATCCCATTGATCTCATTGATCCCATCCCATCCCATTGATCCCATCCCATCAATCCCACCCCAATTCCATTGATCCCATTGATCCCATCCCACCCCATAGATCCCATCCCATCAATCCCATTGATCCCATTGATCCCATTGATCCCTTCCCATCCCATTGATCCCATCCCATCAACCCCACCCCAATTCCATTGATCCCACTGATCCCATCCCATCCCATCCCAATCCCATCCCATCCCAATCCCATCCCATCGATCTCATCAATCCCACCCCAATCCCATTGATCCCATCCCACCCCAATCCCATTGACCCCTCCCGCCTCCCCCAGTCCCACCCATCCCCAAATCCCGGGAATGCCACCGGCTGCTCACGTTCATGAACCCGCTCTCCATCCCTTCCTCCAGGGCCGGGAACCCGTCCCCGATCCCGGGGGTCCCATCCTCGATCCCGAGTGTCCA
The DNA here is from genome assembly GCF_020745825.1 of Agelaius phoeniceus. Lineage (NCBI taxonomy): Eukaryota > Metazoa > Chordata > Aves > Passeriformes > Icteridae > Agelaius > Agelaius phoeniceus. The sequence goes on along the minus strand of NW_026531114.1, from coordinate 94,339 downwards.
TTCCTCGATCCCAAGGGTCTCATCCTCGATCCCGGGGGTCCCATCCTCGATCCCGGGGGTCCCATCCTCCATCCTGAAGGTCTCATCCCCGGTGCCGGGGCTCCCCGCCGCCTCCGTGTCCCCGCCGCCCTCCAGCCACGTCTCGGGGCCGTCCAGGAAGGCGAAGGAGTCGCGGAGCTCCAGGGAGAGCCGGGTCTGCTCCGCTTCTTCTGCGGGGAGAGCTGGGAGCGCTCGGTACCGGCACCCACCCCATCCCGGTGTCCCCGCCGATCCCGGTGTCCCCGTGATTGTGGTGTCCCCCAATCCTGGTCTCCCGCCGATCCCGGTGTCCCCACAGATCCTGGTGTCCCCTCTATCCTGGTGTCCCCCTTATCTCAGTATCTCCCCTATCCCAGCGTCCCCTCTATCCCAGTGTCCCCCAATCCCAGTGTCCCCTCTATCCTGGTGTCCCAATGATCCTGATGTTCCCTAATCCCAGTGTCCCCCAATCATTATATCCCCCTTATCCCAATGTCCCCCCAATCCCGGTGTCCCCGTTCTCAGTGTCCCCGTGATCCCAGTGTCCCCCCAATCCCGGTGTCCCCCAATCCCGGTGTCCCCTCTACCCCAATGTGCCCCCAATCCTGGTGTCCCCCAATCCCGGTGTCCCTTCTACCACGATGTGCCCCCGATCCTGGTGTCCCCCCAATCCCGGTGTCCCCCAATCCCGGTGTCCCTTCTACCACGGTGTCCCCCCAATCCCGGTGTCCCCCCAGTCCCGGTGTCCCCGCGGTCCCTCAGAGATCCCCACCGCGGGGTCTCACCGGAGCGGGGCCGGGGCTCCGGGGCGGGCTCGGGGGCGCTGCCGGGGCTCTGTTCCCGTTCCAGCGCGGGGCACGGGAGCCCGCGGGTGAGGCGGGACAGGTTGGAGGTGATGTGGAAGGGGACGGTGACCGAGAAGGGGCCCGAGATGTGCAGCCCCGCGCATTTCTCGGCGCGGGAGCGGCCGCCGACCCCCGGCCCCGGCCGCGGGGCTTTGGGGGTGGTGGGCTCCGACTTGGTGCTGCTCTCGGCCGCCGCTTCCAGCGGCTCCTCCAGGCTCTCGTCCAGCTCCGGGGGCGGCTCCGGGGCCGCGGGGGTCTCGTCCGAGCTGTGCTGCCGCTGCGGCCGCAGCTTCACCGACAGCTTCGGCAGCAACCGCGCCGCCTCCGGGCCTGCGGACGGGCGCGTCCGGAGCGGGGCCGGGGGGTACCGGGGGTGCCGGGGGGATCACGGGGAGCGGGGTCAGAGGGACAATCCCCATGGGACAGAGGGACAATCCCCAGGGGACAGAGGGACAGTCCCATGAGGACAGAGGGACAGTCCCATGAGGACAGAGGGACAATCCTGAGGGGTCAGAGAGACAATCCCCAGGGGACAGAGGGACAGTCCCATGAGGACAGAGGGACAATCGCAAGGGATGGAGGGACAATCCCGAGGGGTCAGAGGGACAATCCCCAGGGGACAGACAGACAGTCCCAAGGGGTTGGAGGGACAATTCCTGAGAGGACAGAGAGACAATCCCAGGGGTCAGAGGGAAAATCCCATGGGGAAAGAGGGACAATCTCCAGGGGACAGAGACAGGTCCTGAGGGATTAGAGAGACAATCTTGAGGGGACAGAGGGACAATTCCTGAGGGTTTGGAGGGACAATCTTATGAGGACAGAGTGACAATCCCCAGGGGTCGGAGGGACAATCCCCATGGGGACAGAGGGACAATTCCTGAGGGTTTGGAGGGACAATCCCCAGGGGACACAGGGCCCCCCTTACCGGACGGTCCGGAGCTGAGCGAGTCCATGCTCTTTGCCGGCCGCAGAGTGACCTTCCCACACTTCTCTGGGAATGGGGCAGGAGAAGGGGATTTGGGGGATTTGAGGGGATTTGGGGACACACCCCCTGCCCCCCCCAGTCCATGGGATCTCCCTGAATTCTCACCTTTCTCCTCCGCCTTCCCCGATTTCCGCTTGGCCTCGTGCCCGGAGCGGCCCAGGTTGAAGATGGATCTCCACTTCTTGGCCTTGAGGGAGCCCTTGCTCCTGTGGGGACACCTGGGATACACCTGGGGGGCACCTGGGATACACCTGGGGACACCTGGGATATACCTGGGGGCACCTGGGGACACCTGGGCACAGCTGGGGGCACCTGGGATACACCTGGGGGCACCTGGGATATACCTGGGATACACCTGGGGGCACCTGGGCACATCTGGGGGCACTTGGGATATACCTGGAAGACATCTGGGCACATCTGGGATACACCTGGGGGCACCTGGGGTATACCTGGGCACACCTGAGGGCACCTGGGCACACCTGGGATATACCTGGGAGCACCTGGGATATACCTGGGCATGCCTAGGGGTGCCTGGAATACACCTGGGACACATCTGGGGACACCTGGGTTACACCTGGGCACATCTGGGGGCACCTGAGGATACCTAGGATACACCTGGGCACACCTGGGGGACACCTGAACATATCTGGGGGCACCTGGGATACACCTGAGGGTACCTGGGATACACCTGGGCACACCTGGGGGACACCTGGGATATACCTGGGGACACTTGGGATACACCTGGGCACACCTGATGGACATCTGAGCGCACCTGAACACACCTTGAGGGACACCTGGGGGGCACCTGAACACACCTGGGGCCACCTGTGTCGCAGTGAGTTGGGTTGGGGGGTCCCTGAGGGTCCCCAGGGTGGGTTGGGGGTGTCACCTGTGCCCAGGTGGCCGCGGGTGGCCGTACCTGTGCTCGCTGAGCTCGATGATGGTGTGGTAGGGCCGCATCTGGGGGGGGCCATCGCCCTGGCTCAGCACGGCCGGGACGTGCAGGGGGGGGACACCCCCGGGCAGGAGCAGCGAGCGACGGGGACTGTCCCCACCTGGGACCCCAAAACGGGACAGGGTCACCTCAGGGACCCCAAATGGGACAGAGTCACCTCAGGGACCCCAAATGGGACAGGGTCACCTCAGGGACCCCAAAATGGGACAGGGTCACCTCGGGGACCCCAACCTGGGACCCCAAATGGGACAGGGTCACCTCAGGGACCCCAAATGGGACAGGGTCACCTCAGGGACCCCAACCTGGGACCCCAAATGGGACAGGGTCACTTCAGGGACCCCAACCTGGTATCAGGGAGTGACATGGGGACAGTCCCCACCTGAGACCCCAAAAGGTTTGACAGTGTCACCTCAGGGACCCAAAATGTGTCACCTCCACCTTGGAGACTCCCAAAAATGGGGCGTTAACGTTCCCTGGGACTCCCAATGTCCCCTTGGGACCCCCACCCAAGGTCAGGGGGGACTCCCCACCTGGAGACCCCAAAAAGGTGTCCCCGCAGTGTCCCCCTGATGCCTCTGTGGTGTCCCCACGCTGTCCCCCCAATGTCCCCGCAGTGTCCCCCCGATATCCCACAGTGTCCCTGCGGTGTCCCCAGGATGTCCCCACGGTGTCCCCGCGGTGTCCCTGCCTGGGAGCGGCGCGTCCCCGAAGAGCTGCTCCACGTGTGTGAGGATGAACTCCACCACGATGGACTGCACGCGCACCTCCATGAACGCCGCTGTGCCGTTGAACCCCGAGGCCTCGATGTCCCTCGAGCTGGGGACAGCGGGGTCACCGCAGGGTGAGGGGACAGTGGGGACAGCGGGGTCACCTCGGGGTGAGGGGACAGCGGGGTCACCTCAGGGTGAGGGGACAGTGGGGACAGTGGGGTCACCAGGGGTGAGGGGACAGTGGGGTCACCTCAGGGTGAGGGGACAGCGGGGACAGTGGGGTCAACATCGAGGTGAGGGGACAGCAGGGGACACATGGGATGGAGGGTGATGGGGCTGAGGGTGACAGGGGTGACAGTGACAGGATTGGCAGTGACAGAGCTGAGGGTGACAGAGCTGAGGGTGACAGGGGTGACAGTGACAGAGCTGAGGGTGACAGGACTGATGGTGACGGTGACAGGTGACGGTGACAGGGGTGTGACAAGACTGAGGGTGACAAAGGAGTGAGGGTAACAGGACTGATGTGATAGTGACAGGTGACAGTGACAGGGCTCAGGGTGACAGGGCTGAGGGTGACAGGGCAGGCAGGGGTGACAATGACAGGGCTGGCAGTGACAAGTGACAGCGACAGGTGACAGCAACAGGTGACAGCGACAGGGCTGAGTGTGACAGGGCTGAGTGTGACAGGGCTGACAATTACAGGGCTGGCAGTGACCGGACTGACAGGGACAGCGACAGGTGACAGCGACAGGTGCCAGGTGACAGCGACAGGTGCCAGGTGGCACTGCCAGGTGCCAGGTGCCCCTCACCGCAGCAGGTTGGGTGCCCAGACGATGGCCAGGTTCCTGGCGTGCATGTTGGTGCGCCCGCTGTGCGCCGCCATGCGCAGCAGGTGCCGCATCAGGAACTCCAGCGTCCTGCGACAGCGCCACACCTCAGCGTCACACTCAGTGTCACACCTCAGTGTCACACCTCAGTGTCACACCTCAGTGTCACGCCTCAGTGTCACATCTCAGTGTCACACTCAGTGTCACACTCAGTGCCACGCCTCAGTGTCACACTCAGTGTCACACTCAGTGCCACACATCAGTGCCACACCTCAGCGTCACACCTCAGTGTCACACCTCAGTGTCACACCTCAGTGTCACACCTCAGTGCCACACTCAGTGCCACGCCTCAGCGTCACACCTCAGTGTCACACCTCAGTGCCACACTCAGTGCCACACTCAGTGCCACACCTCAGCGCCACACCTCAGTGTCACACCTCAGTGCCACACCTCAGTGCCACGCCTCAGTGTCACACATCAGTGCCACGCCTCAGCGTCACACCTCAGTGCCACACCTCAGCGCCACGCCTCAGTGTCACACCTCAGTGTCACGCCTCAGTGCCACGCCTCAGTGTCACACCTCAGTGTCACACCTCAGTGCCACGCCTCAGTGCCACCGCCCTGGGGACACCGCCCCGGGGATGTCCCCACCCCCCTCACCTGTAGTGAGGCGCCGGCAGCTCCTTCAGCACCTCCTTGATCTTCACCAGCCGCGCCTCCTCCATCTGGATGGCCACAGCATCCTGTGGGGACAGCGCAGTGACAGGGGCCACCCACCGCCCTGGGGACACTCTGGGGACACTCTGGGGACACGTGGGGACAGGGACTCACGGCGAACTTGTCGTAGAGCTGGTAGGTGAGCAGGGGGTTGGGCAGCTCGCGGCAGTAGGCCTTGCACAGGGAGCTGACGCAGTGAACGTCCTGCAGGTAAATGTCCCGCGACAGGTCCGGGCTGCGCTGCGCCTCAAACTCCTGCCTGGGATCGGGAATTGGGGTTTGGGGTTGGGGTCCGGGCTGCACTGCGCCTCAAACTCCTGCCTGGGATCGGGAATTGGGGTTTGGGGTTTGGGGTTTGGGATTTGGGATTGGGGTCTGGGCTGAGCTGCACCTCAGACTCCTGCCTGGGATCGGGAATTGGGGTTTGGGGTTTGGGGTTTGGGGTTTGGGATTTGGGATTGGGGTCCGGGCTGCGCTGAGCCTCAAACTCCTGCCTGGGACCGGGAATTGGGGTTTGGGGTTTGGGGTTTGGGGTTTGGGATTTGGGATTGGGGTCTGGGCTGAGCTGCGCCTCAGACTCCTGCCTGGGATCGGGAATTGGGGTTTGGGGATTGGGGATTGGGATTTGGGGATTGGGGTTTGGGGTCTGGGCTGAACTGCGCCTCAGACTCCTGCCTGGGATCGGGCTTTGGGGTTTGCAACTGGGGATATGGGATTGGGGTTTGGGATTTGGGGTCCAGGCTGAGCTGCACCTTGAACTGCCTGGGGTGGGGATTTGGGGTTTGGGATTGGGGTCTGGGCTGAGCTCTGCCTCGAACTCCTGCCTGGGGTGGGGATTTGGGGTTTGGGGTTTTGGGATTTGGGATTTTGGACTGGGGATATGGGAATATGGGATTGGGGTCCGGGCAATTCTGGGTTGCCCCAGGAACAGGGGAGAAAAGCACCCAGAGAAAGAAGCAGAGGAGGGAAAAACTTCCCCAGGGAAAGTGAAAGAGAACGGGCAGGGAAACCCCCAAAAGCAATAAAGAGGGAAAAAGGGAAGGAAAGGAGCAGGGGAAGAGGGGCCAGAGTGGGATGGGGGAAGGGAAGGGGCTGGGGGAGGGAGGATGGACCCATCCCCGTCCCCGTCCCCGTCAGCCCGAGTCCAGTCCCATCCCTGCTTCCACCTTTTCTCATCCCACTCCTGTCCCCTCCCTCCCACCCTCTCAGTCCCGGCATCCTCCAGACTCCACCCCCATCCCATCCCATCCCATCCCGTCCTGTCCCCGATCCCAATCTCAATCCCGATTCCATCTCATTGATCCCATCCCATCCTGTCCCTGATCCCAATCCCAATCCCAATCCCATCCCATTCCCATCCCATCCCGATCCTGATCCCAATCCCATCCCATCCCCATCCCCATTCTATCCCATCTTGATCCCTGCCCTGTCCCCATTCCTGCCCCAATCCTGTCCCATCCCGATCCTATTCCCATCCCAATCCTGATCCCAATCCCATCCCATCTCATCCTGATCCCGTCAATCCCATCCCATCGATCTCATCCCATCGATCCCATCTCATCCCATCCCATTCCCATCCCATTGATCCCATCCCACTGATTCCATCCCATCCCAATCCTGTTCCCATGCCCAGTCCCATCCCGTCCCCGTCCCCGTCCCGCTGACCGCAGCCGCTGTGTGTTGGAGGACACCCCGGACAGGCGGTAGATGCCATCGACCACCCCGTGCTGCTCCACGAACTCCGTGCAGCTCCGGAGCACCTGCGGCACTGCGGGACACGGCCCGGCCCCGCGGGGCCCCGGTGAGCCCCATCACACCCGATCCCAGTGAGCCCTGATCCCATGGGATCCCACTGAGCCCCGTCTCATGGGATCCCAGTGATCCCAAATCCCACAGGGTCCCACTGATCCCAGATCCCACAGGGTCACTGGTTCCCAAGGGATGAGGCCACGAAACCCACAGGGATGGGGCCACCAACCCCACAGGATGAGGCCACCAAATCCCAATAAATGAGGCCACCAACTCCACCAGGATGAGGCCACCACATCCCAAAGGATGGAGCCACCAGCTCCTGAGGACCAGGGCCACCAAATCCACAGGGATGAGGCCACCAAATCCGCGGGGATGAGGCCACCATCTCCAGAAGGACAGAGTCACCAAATCCCAAAGGATGGAGCCACCAAACCCACAGAGATGAGGCCACCAAATCCGCAAGGATGAGGCCACCAAATCCTAAGAAATGAGGACACCAACTCCACCAGGATGAGGCCACCACATTCCAAAGGATGGAGCCACCCTCTCCAGAAGGACAGAGTCACCAAATCCCAAAGGACGGAGCCACCAAATCCATGGGGATAAGGCCACCAAATCCCGAGGAACAGGGCCACCAGATCCACAGGGATGAGGCCACCAAATCCGCGGGGATGAGGCCACCAAATCCCAAAGGATGAAGCCACCAAATCCATGGTGATGAGATCACCAAATCCCACAGGATGAAGCCACCAAATCCAAATGGATGGAGCCACCAAATCCCAAAGGATGAGGCCACCAAATCCCAAAGGATGGAGCCACCAAAACCAAGGCGCAGACCCCGCCACCCCTGAGGCCCAACCCCCCTGAGATTGGAGCACCAGCGACCTCCAACCCCCCCAAATCCCGGCCGAGCCCCGGTGGCCACGGCGCTTCCTGGAGCCCCGGTGACGCAACGGGTGGCGCAAGTCCCCTCCGAGTCCCCTCCGGGGCCCCTTCCCCGCTTCCCCGGGTGGCCCCGGTGGCCCTGGTGGCCCCCGGGGGGCTCGGGGGGGGGTCGGGCAGGGTGGTGGCACTCACCGTCCTGCCCCGAGCGCTGGAGATGCTCTTGGAGGTCGCAGCCGAAGAGCCGCTCCCGGGAGCCGCCCTTGCGCCTCGCCCGCTGCCGGGCCTTGAGCGCCAGGGACATGGGGACACGGGGGACACGGCCGGGGACAGCGCGGGGGACACGGCCGGGGACGCGGGGGCCACGCCAGGGGGGTCCCGGCGCTGTCCCCGCGGGGGTGGCAGGAAGGCAGAGGCCGCGCTCGAGGCGCTTCCTGCTCCCCGCGGCCACAGCGAAACCACAGCGAGGGCGGGGACGCCTGCGCACACGCGTGTGCAAGGGGCACGCCCTGGGGACAGGGGACACGGGAGTGTGCGAGGGGCACGCCCTGGGGACACCTGAGTGTGCGAGGGACACCTGAGTGTGTGAGGGGCATGCCCTGGGGACACCTGAGTGTGCGAGGGACACCTGAGTGTGCGAGGGGCATGCCCTGGGGACACCTGAGTGTGTGAGGGACACCTGAGTGTGCGAGGGGCATGCCCTGGGGACACCTGAGTGTGCGAGGGACACCTGAGTGTGCGAGGGGCATGCCCTGGGGACACCCGAGTGTGCGAGGGACACCTGAGTGTGCGAGGGACGCACCCTGGGGACACCTGAGTGTGTGAGGGACACCTGAGTGTGTGAGGGACAGGCCTGGGGACACCTGAGTGTGCGAGGGACAGGCCTGGGGACACCCGAGTGTGTGAGGGGCACGCCCTGGGGACACCTGAGTGTGTGAGGGACAGGCCTGGGGACACCTGAGTGTGCAAGGGACGCGCCCTGGGGACAGGGACAGGCCAATGTGCGTGACACACCTGGAATCATTCGGGCACATCTGGGGGCATTTGACCACACCTGGGGACACCTGGGGACATCTGGGCACACCTGGGGACATCCTTGCACGCCCCCTTGCACACTCCCCTGCCTCCCCCCCAGCTCACCTGCACCCCTAGCCCCACCCCAGCCACTCCACCAGGCCACCCCCAGTGTCACCCCCAGTGTCACCCCAGTGTCACCCCCGTGTCACCTGTGTCACCCATATATCACCTGCGTGTCACTGTGCCAACTGCATGTCACCTCCATGTCTCAGTGTCACCTGTGTGCCACCTGTCTCACCCCCGTGTCACCGGCGTGTCTCAGTGTCACCCCCAGGTCACCCCTGTGTCACCCACATTACCTGCCTCACCTGCGTGTCTCAGTGTCACCCCCGTGTCACCTGTGTGTTGCTGTGTCACCCCCATGTCTCTGTGTCACCCACATGTCACCGTGTCACCCATGTCACCTGTGCGTCTCAGTGTCACCCCCAGGTCACCGTGTCACCCATGCCATCTCCGTGTCACCTGTGTGTTACCGTGTCACCCACATCTCTCAGTGTCACTCCCATGTCACCTCCATGTCACCCACATTACCCATGTCACCCGCCTGTCTCGGTGTCACCCATGCCATCCCCGTGTCACCCACGTCACCTGTGTCACCTGTGTGTTGCCGTGTCACCCGCGTGTCTCGCTGTCCCCCCAGTGTCCCCAAGGTGTCACACACAGGTCCCAGTCCCGCGGGTTCTTTATTTACAGGGTCTATACACGGCTGTACAGCCCCTCCCCCACCCGGGAGAGGGGACACGGCTGTCCCCAGTGCCACCACCCCATGGGAGAGGGGACACGGCTGTCCCCAGTGCCACCACACCATGGGAAAGGGGACATGGCTGTCCCCAGTGCCACCACACCATGGGAAAGGGGACACGGCTGTCCCCAGTGCCACCACCCCATGGGAAAAGGGACACAGCTGTCCCCAGTGCCACCCAGCCCATGGAGAGGGGACACAGCTGTCCCCAGTGCCACCACACCATGGGAAAGGTGACACGGCTGTCCCCAGTGCCACCACACCATGGGAGAGGGGACACGGCTGTCCCCAGTGCCACCTAGCCCGGGGAGAGGGGACACGGCTGTCCCCAGTGCCACCACCCCATGGGAGAGGGGACACGGCTGTCCCCAGTGCCACCACACCATGGGAAAGGTGACACGGCTGTCCCCAGTGCCACCAACCCATGGAGAGGGGACACGGCTGTCCCCAGTGCCACCCAGCCCAGGGAGAGGGGACACGGCTGTCCCCAGTGCCACCACACCATGGGAGAGGGGACACGGCTGTCCCCAGTGCCACCTAGCCCGGGGAGAGGGGACACGGCTGTCCCCAGTGCCACCACACCATGGGAAAGGGGACACGGCTGTCCCCAGTGCCACCCAGCCCAGGGAGAGGGGACACGGCTGCCCCCAGTGCCACCACAGCCCGGGGGGGGGGGGGGCGGGGGGTTTGGGGGGACACGGGGGCTCCCTGGTGTCACCACGAGTGTCCCCAGCCCATGGTTGGTGGCACCTGGGGACAGGAGCTTGTCCTGGGGCTCGGTGGTGTCCCCAAAGCTGTGACAGCAGGGAGGTGGCACCTGGGGACAGGAGCTTGTCCCCAATCCTGTGACAGCATGGAGATGGCACCTGGGGACCAGAGTCCATCCCTGACCCCACACCAGCAGGGAGGGGACACCTGGGGACAGGAGCTTCTCCTGGAGCTCATCCCCAAGCCTGTGATGGCAGGGAGGTGACACTTGGGGACCAGAGTCCATCTCTGAAGCAGGGAGGTGGCACTTGGGGACCGGAGAATGTCCTTGAGCTCGGTGGTGTCCCCAAGGTGACACTTGGGGACTGAAGAATGTCCTGGGGCTTGGTGGTGTCCCCAGCTCCATGTGCCAGCAGGGAGGTGACGCCTGGGGACCGCAGCCAGTCCTGGGGCACTGTCCTTGTCCCCAGCCCCACACCAGCAGGGAGGTGACAGTTCTGGGGCACTGTCCCTGTCCCCACACCAGCAGGGAGGTGACACAGTCCTGGGGCACTGTCCCCAGCCCCACACCAGCAGGGAGGTGACACCAAGGACCAGTGTCCATCTTGACCCCACACCAGCAGGGAGGTGACACCCGGGGACTGAAATCCATCCTTGACCCCACACCAGCAGGGAGGTGACACAGTCCTGGGGCACTGTCCTTGTCCCCAGCCCCACAGCAGCAGGGAGGTGACACTTGGGGACCAGAGTCCATCTTGACCCCACAGCAGCAGGGAGGTGACACTTGGGGACCGTAGCAGAGGGGACAGAGCCGAGTGGGCATGGCGGGGGCTGGCTGTGCCCTGGCTGTCCCCAGGTGTCCCCAGGTGTCCCCAGGTGTCCCCCCCGGGGCCCGGCTCACACCAGGTGGCCGCGGCCGTTGATGTAGATGCCGTTGGAGCTGGGCTTGGCCTGCAGCATCCCGTTCTCCTGCACAAAGTGCGTCATGGCCGCCTTGATGGGGTCCCCCCCGCCGCCCCCACCCTCCTCTTCCTCCTCCTTGGGCTCCTTCCCGCCGGGCGGCGGCGGCACCGCGGGGACAGCGGGGACAACGACGGGGACGTCGGTCTGCGTCTCGATCTCCCGCACCGTGGAGAGCGTGGAGTAACTGCGGCCCTCGGGCTCCTCGCTCTGGGGACAAGGGACAAGGGACGCGTCAGGGGTGCCACTGGGCATGGGGTGGATTTTGGTGGGGACATGGGGACCAATGGGGACATGGGGACTGTGGGGACATGGGCACTGTGGGGATATTGGAACCATGGGGACATGGGTACTGTGGGGACATGGGGACCAATGGGGATATGGGCACTGTTGGGACATGGGGACCATGGGGACATTGGAACTATGGGGACCAGTGGGGACATGGACACCATGGGGACATGGACACTGTGGGGACATGGGGACGTGGCATTGATGGGGACACAGGGACCAGTGGGATGTCCCCATGGGCACTGATGGGGACCAATGGGGACATTGGAACCATGGGGACCAATGGGCACCATGGGGACATGGGCACTGATGGGGACATGGCACTGCTGGAGACATGGCCACCATGAGGGGACACAGACACTGCTGGGGACAAGGGTGCCACCAGGGACATGGCCGCCATGGGGACATGATCAGAACAAGGACATGGACAGGGACATCAGTGGGGACACTGCGGGGGGGGCAGGTGATTTGGGCACTATGGGGACATCACTGTGGGGGACATGGGTGCCACTGGGGCCAGGAGTGTCACTGGGGCCAGGGACATTCCCAGGAACACAGTGACCCCGTGTCCCCTGGTGTCCCCGGTGTCTCACCATGGCGGAGCAGATGCTGGTGCCACGCAGGCTGTCCCCCCTCAGGCTGTCCCCCCTCAGGCTGTCCCCTCGCAGGCTGTCCCCTCGCAGGCTGCCCTGGCGACTCTCCGTCCGCAGCTGCAGCGTCTCCTCCAGCTGGGACAGGTTGGTCAGCGCCCAGGACACCCCGGACACCCCACGGACACCCCAACGTCTGACCCCATGGACACCCCATGGACACCCCAAAGTCTGACCCCATGGACACTCCATGGACACCCCAACGTCTGACCCCATGGACACCCCATGGACACACCACGGACAACCCAAAGTCTGATGCCATGAACATTCCATGGACACCCCAAAGTCTGACCCCATGGACACCCCAAAGTCTGACCCCATAGACACCCCAAGGACACCCCACGGATACCCCATGGATCCCCCAGTTTGATTCCATGGAGACCCCATGGATATTGCAAAGTCTGAACCCATGAATGCCCAATGGACACCCCATGGACACCCCATGGATACCTCATGGACATCCCAAAGCCTGACCCCATGGACACCCCATGGATACCCCAAAGTTTGACCCCTTAGACAACCCAAGGACACCCCATGAACACCCCACAACCCAACCCAAGCCCCCCTTCCTTGGGCACCCCGAGCCCCCCAAACCCCCCACCCCAAGCCCCCCCCCGGTCCCCCCCGTTTCCGTGTCCCCACCTGTGCCCGGGGGTCGCTGCTGTGGCTGGAGTGGAGCCTCCGGATGGAATTTTCCCGGGTCAGCGTCAGCTCCTCCTCGCTGGGGACACAGGGGACACTCAGCACCCCCGTGTGCCCACAGGTCCTGCTGTGTCCTTCATGTGTCCCCCCGTGTCCTCCCATGTCCCCTCGTGGCCGTGTCCATGTCCTCCCTTGTCCTGCTCTGTCCCCCGTGTCCCTCATGTCCTGCCATGTCCTCTGTGTCTATCCCATGTCCCCATCGTGTCCCCATCGTGTCCCCCTGCATCTTCCATGTCCTTGTGTCCACCTTGTCCCCCACATCCCCCATGTCCCCAGGTCCTTCATGTTCCCAAGTCCCTCCATGTACCTGTGTCCCCCAGTGTCCCCCCATGTCCCCCAATGTACCCCATGTCCATCCATGTCCCCATGTCCCCTGTGTCCCCATGTCCCACAGTGTCCCCCCCCCATGTCCTCGTGTCCCTCCATGTCCCCCAATGTCCCCTATGTCCATCCATGTCCTCTATGATCCCCATGTCCCTCATGTCCCCCTGTCCCCATACACCCTCATAGCCACCATGTCCCACCACGTCCCCTGTGTCCCCATGTCCCACCATGTCCCCTATGTCCATCCATGTTCCCTGTGTCCCCATGTCTCTCCATGTACCTGTGTCCCCCCCCGTGTCCCCATGTCCCCTGTCCCCTCCCTTACTACTTCTCGGAGATGCGCTGTGTCTTGCGTTTGTGGTACAGGGTCATGACCACCACGACGATGACGAGGACGCAGAGCAGGACGGCGGCGATGACCCCGACCACCACCACCGAGGCCGACACCAGGTCCACGCGGCGCACCGTGTCCTCTGCGGGCACCCACAGGGGTCAGGGGCACCCCGAAACAGGGGAGACCCCAAAACAGGGGTCAGGGGACACCCCAAACAGAGGGAGACCTCAAAGAAGGCCAGGGGGACACCACAAAGACATGGTGTGACTCCAGGGGGTCAGAGGACATCCCAAAGGTGAAGGAGACCTCAAAAAGGGTCAGGGGGACACCACAAAGACAGGAGATACCTCCAAGGGGTCAGAGGACATTCCAAAGGTGAAGGAGACCTCAAAAAGGGTCAGGGGGACACACCCTAAAGTGGGGGGACACCCCAAAGAGAGAGCAGACCTCAGAGAGGGTCAGGGGGGACACCCCGAGTGGGGGAGACCTCATGGATGAGTGGGGGAGACCATGGATGGACAAGTCCGTGGACAGACAGATGGATGGACAGATGGATGAGTCCGTCCACGGATGGACGGAGGCGTGTCCATGGATGGATGGACTAACAAAGACATCCAGGGGTGGGATGATGGACAGATGGACAAGCCCATGGATGGCGGGTGGGTGGGTGACCACTGGGTGGGGATGGACAGTGAGAGGTGTCAGAGGATGGATGGATGGACGGATGGATGGATGGATGGACGGACGGATGGATGGATGGACGGATGGATAAGCAGGAATCTGGAGGCATGACCAGATGGGTGAGTGGACAGAAGGAATGGAGGAGTGGACGGAAGGACGAAGGAGTGGACAGAAGGATGGATGAGGGGATGAAAGGACAGATGAGTGGACAGCAGGGCGGGTGAGGGAACGGCAGGGTGGGTGAGTGGACAGAAGGATGAAGGAGTGGACAGAAGGGTGGAGGAGTGGACAGAAGGACAGAGGAGTGGACAGAAAGGCTGATGAGTGGACAGAAGGGTGGATGAGTGGACAGAAGGACAGAGGAGTGGACAGAAAGGCTGATGAGTGGACGGAAGGGCGGATGAGGAGATGGAAGGGCAGGTGTGAGCAGGCAGTGAGTAAAGCTGGGCTGGATGAGCACGCGATGAGTGGACGGGCGTGGAAGAGGGATGGACCTTGGTGGGATGGGCACAGGATGGGAGGAGCGGAGGAAGGAGGGACAGACGGGTGGATGAGTGAATGAATGGATGAACAGATGAGTGGACAGAGGGATGGGTGGATGGATGGACGGATGGACGGATGGATGGACGGATGGATGGATGGATGGAGGATGGATGGACGGATGGATGGATGGATGGATGGATGGATGGATGGATGGATGGATGGATGGACGGACAATGGATGGATGGATGGTCAGATAAACAGACAGATGGACATACAGAGAGATGCAGAAACTAAGCCCCCTGTCCCTGTCCCCACCTGTGGCGCGTCCCCGGATGCTGACGTTGGCCCGGGCCTCCTTGGCAGCCACTCGGTTGGACACTCGGCACACGTAGTCACCAGCATCGGCCACGGCCAGCGGCCGCTGGAACAGCAGCGTGTCCCCCTTGACCCTGACACCCGCGGGCAGCGGCGCGTCCACCCTGCGGGGACAGCTCGGTGTCAGCCCCGGCGACAGCCACAGTGACATCTCCCCATGACAGCCCCGGTGACAGCCCCGGTGACAACCATAGTGACAATCCCCGGTGTCAGCCCTGGTGACAGCCCCAGTGACAGCCCTGGTGACAGCCCCCATAACAGCCCTGGTGACAGCCCCAGTGACAGCCCCTGGTGGCATCTCCTGGCGACAACCCTTGGTGACCGCCCCTGGTGTCAATTCCAGTGACAGCCCCCATAACAGCCCTGGTGACACCCCCCGGTTACAGCCCTGGTGACACCCCTCAGGGACACCCCCGGTGACACTCCCCGGTGACAGCCCCGGCCTGCCCGGGCGGTGCCGGTGCCATCGGTGCCATCAAAGCCGCCGTGCCGGTTCCCACGGGTGCCGCCCAGCCGGGGCCTGCCCGGGCACGCGGCACTGCCAGGCCCAGCCACGGCGGCACCGGCACCAGAATGGCACGGGCGGGGGCAGGACTGGGGGTGGGGAGGTGGGACAGGGATGTGACAGGGACAGGGGGATGTGACAGGGACAGGGGGACACGGAAGGCACAGGGGGATGTGGAAGTTAGGGGGATGTGGCAGGGACAAGGACACAGCAGGGACAGTGGATGTGACAGGGACAGGGGGATGTGTAAGGGACAGGGGGGACACAGCAGGGACAGGGGGACATGGAAGGGACAAGGGTGACACATCAAGGACGTGGCAGGGACATGGGCACGGGGAGATGGCAGGGACAGGGGGACACGAAAAGGACAGGGGTGACACAACAGGGACATGGCAGGGACAGGAGGGACACAGCAGGGCCATGGGGCACAGACACAGGCAGGGACACAGTCAGGGGGACACAGTGGGGACAGAGCTGGGGCAGGGGACACCACAAGGACACGAACCTGCTCCAGACCCTGCTGGGGACACAGCCGTGCTCTGGGGACACAGGCGAGGGGACCCAGGGCAGGGGGCCATGGGGAGGAGGCAGGGGGTGACAGGGGGTGCCCTGGGGTGACACAGGGGGGGACAGGGGGGGACAGGGGCCTCACCGTGTCCAGTTGTACGTCGGGGGGGGGTTGCCGTCCCCCAGGCAGGTCAGCGCCGCCCCCTCCATCCCCTCCTGCCACTCGGCCGTGTGGCCCAGCA
The DNA here is from genome assembly GCF_020745825.1 of Agelaius phoeniceus. NCBI lineage: Eukaryota > Metazoa > Chordata > Aves > Passeriformes > Icteridae > Agelaius > Agelaius phoeniceus. The sequence continues at coordinate 78,070 of NW_026531114.1, read as the reverse complement.
CCGACGCGTCCGACAGGTCTGGGGACACCGAGGGGACAGTCAGGGGACAAGGTCCCACGGCCCTGCCGTGCCCCCCACGGCCACGGTGTCCCCCTGTGTCCCTCATCCTCCTCATGCCCAATGTCCCACCCTCCGTGTCCCCAAGGTCCTCCGTGCCAGCATCCCCCAGTGTCACCTGTGTCCTCACACTGCCAATGTCACCTGTGTGCCCCATGTCCCCAACAGCCTCCACCTGCCCAGGGCCCCCAGTGTCCCCAAAGTCTCCAATGTCCCCAGATTTCCATGTCCTCAATGTCCCCTTGTGCCCAGGATGTCCCCAACACCCTCCAATGTCCCCAACACCCTCCACACATCTCAATATCCCCAATGCCTCCATGTCCCTCAGTGCTCTGCATGTCCCCAGTGCCCATCGTGTCCCCAACACCCTCCATGTCCCCCATGTCCCCAAAGCCCTCCATGTCCCCCATGCCCTCCATGTCCCCAACACCCTCCATGTCCCCCAGGTCCCCAGTGCTCCCCCTGTCCCCAATGCCCATCATGTCCCCAGCGCTCTCCATGTTCCCAACTCCTTCCATGTCCCCAACGTCCATCACACCCCATGTCCTCAATGCCCCCCATGTCCCCAACACTGTCCATGTCCCCTGTCAACCCTCATGTCCCCAGTGCCCCCAACACCCTCCATGTCCCCCATGCCCCCCATGTCCCCAGAGATCTCTACACTCCCCATGTCCCCAACACTCTCCACCTTCCCTGTCAACCCCCATGTCCCCAGTGCCCCCCATGTCCCCCATTACCCCCAGTGTCCCCAACACCTTCCATGTCCCCTGTCAACCGCCATGTCCCCAATGGCCCGCCATGTCCCCAGAGCTCTCCACATCCCCAATGCCCCCCATGTCCCAAATACCTCCCACACTCCCCATTACCCTCCATGCCCCCAACACCCACCATGTCCCCCATGTCACCAACACCCTCCATGCCCCCAACACCCTCCATGCTCCCCACACCCTCCATGCCCCCAACACCCTCCATGCCCCCATTACCATCCATGCCCCCAACACCCTCCATGTCCCCCATGCTGCCATCACCCCCAATGCCCCCGTCACCCCCCAGCTCCCATCACTGCCCGCTGGCGCACAGGCGACGCTGAGCTGGTGCGTGATCCTCTTCTCGTGGCGCAGGCCGGGGTGCGCCACCACGCAGGTGAGGCTCTTGCCGTTCATGCTGCGCCCGGGCACCAGGAAGAACTCGCTGGTGACGGAGGCGGAGCGCGCGTGGGCCGAGCGCCGCGTGGCGTTGGTGCCGCGCACCTCGGTCTCCCAGCGCACCGAGGGCACCGGGCTGCCCTCGGCCGTGCACGAGGCCGCCAGCGTCCGGCCCTGGCCCTCCTCCAGCGGCGGGCCCGGGTTCAGGATGGGCAGCGGTGGCACTGATGGGGTGGACGGGGTGGTTAGGGGAGCGGTGGGGATGTTGGGGGTTTATCGGGGGCTTGGGGTGTTGGTGGCGTGGGGGGTGTCCACGTGGCACCGTTGTGTCCCCAGTGCCCAAAATTCCCCAACCCACCATGCCCGTGGTGTCCCCTCTGCCCTCCATGTGCCCCATGTCCTACATGCTCCATGTCCCCTGTGTCCCATGTCCTACATGCTCCCCATAACCCCTGTGTCCCCTGTGCCCCATGTCACCTGTGTCCCATGTACCCAATGTCCCGTATCCCACATTCCTCACCCTCCATGCCCCACATCCCCAGTCCCATGTGACCCATGTGTCCCATGTCCCCTGTCTCACATGCCCCATGTCCCCTGTGCCCCGCATCCCTGTCCCATGTCCCCCTGTCCCCCTGTGTCCTATATGTCCCATGTGCCCCATGTCCCTTGTCCCACATGTCCCATGTGCCCCACATGTCCCATGTCCCCCGTTCCACATGCCCCATGTCCCTGTGCCCCTCATACCCTCCATGTGCCCTGTGCCCCACATCCCTGTCCCACATGTCCCACATCCTCTGTCCCATGTCCCCTGTGTCCCATATGTCCCCCGTGCCTTTATATCCCCATGTCCCCTGTCCCATGTGCCCCATGTCCCCTGTTCCCCATGTCCCTTGCCCCATGTGCCCCACATCCCACATACCCGATGTCCCCTCCGCCCCCCACCCCTGTCCCACACCCCCTGTGCCCCACATCCCTGTCCCATGTACCCCATGTCCCCTGTGCCCCCCACGTTCCCCACACCCCTTGTGCCCCCATCCCTGTCCCACGTCCCCTGTGCCCCCCATACCCCCCATGTCCCCTGTGTCCCACATGTCCCACGCTCCCCGTGCCCCTGTCCCCCGCTCACCGAGCACCCTGAGCGTGAGGCGCCCCTCGAAGTTGCCCATGGGGAAGGTGATCAGGTGGCACTCGTAGTCGCCCTCGTCGCCCTGCACGGCGTTGCGCAGGACGATGGCGCCGTCGCCGAGGTCGCCGTGCCCGTGGCGCAGGACGCGGCCCACGAAGGGCTCCTGCACGTGCTCGCCGTGCTGCGGGTTCAGCACGGCCACCTCGGCGGGCGCCGCGCCCGCGCCGCCGCGCTTCAGCCACGTCACCTGCACCACCTGCTCCTGCTCCTGCGCCCGGTACCGGCACGGCAGCACCACGTCCTGCCCCAGCACCGCCGTCACGCTGCGCGGCACCTCCACGCGGCCACCGCCTGCGGGGACACACGGGGGGACAGCTGAGTGACACCCGGGGACACCTGAGTGTGACACCTGTGACACCTGTGTGTGACACCTGTGACACCTGTGTGTGACACCACCTGTGACACCACCTGTGACACCTGTGTGTGACACCTGAGTGTGAGTACAGGCACCTCCACGCGGCCACCGCCTGTGGGGACACGGGGACACCTGAGTGACACCCAGGGACACCTGAGTGACACCACTTGCGACACCTGTGTGTGACACCGGTGACACCTGTGTGTGACACCTGTGTGTGACACCTGAGTGTGGGTACAGGCACCTCCACGCGGCCACCGCCTGCGGGGACACACGGGGGGACAGCTGAGTGACACCCGGGGACACCTGAGTGTGACACCTGTGACACCTGTGTGTGACACCACCTGTGACACCTGAGTGTGACACCTGTGACACCTGTGTGTGACACCACCTGTGACACCTGAGCATGGGTACAGGCACCTCCACGCGGCCACCGCCTGCAGGGACACATGGGGGAACACCTGTGACACCTGGGGGACACCTGAGTGTGGCACCTGGAACACCTGAGTGTGGGTACAGGCACCTCCATGCAGCCACTGCCTGCGGGAACATGGGGGGGACACCTGAGGGACACCTGTGTTGACACCTGGGACACCTGTGGTGACACCTGTCTGTGGGTACAGGCACCTCCTCGCAGCCCCCACCTGCAGGGACACCTGAGTGACACCTGAGTGTGACACCTGTGTCACCCGGTGTGGCACTGAGGAGCACGGGGATGTGCAGGGGGACAGAGATGTGGCACCTCCACCTGCAGGGACACACAGGGACCTCAGCGTGGGCCCTGTGCCACCACCTGTGGGCACCTGGGCTGATTCCAGGTGTGTGAGAGCAACACCTGGGCACACTCACACACACCTGGGCACACCTGGGCACACCTGGGCACATTCACACACACCTGGGCACACCTGGGCACACTCACACACACATGGGCACCCCTGCACAAGGCTCAGGGCACACCTGGGCACACCTGGGCGTACCTGCAGGATTTGGGGTTCAGGTTCAGGGGCTGGCTGGGCTTTGGGGTGGAGATTGGGGGTGCAGGATTTGAGCTGCAGGTTTGGGGTGCAGGGTTTGGGGTGCGGGTGCTGCCTTAGGGTTTTGGGACAGTTTTGGGGTTCAGGATTTGGGGTGCAGGATTTGGGGGTCTGAGGTTCATTTTTGGGGATGCAGTTTTAGGGTGCGGTTTTGGGGACTCGCTGAGGTTTTTGGGGGAGAGGTTTGTGGTTGAGAATTTGGGATGCGGGATTTGAGGTGCATTTTTGGGGTGCAGTTTTGGGGACTGGCTGAGGTTTTGGGGGGCAGGTATGGGGTGGAGAATTTGGGGCACAGAATGTGGGGTGCAGTTTTGGGATGCGGGATATGGGGTGCAGGATTGTGGCTGAGAATTTGGGGTGCGGGATTTGGGGCTCATTAGGTGCCTTTAGATTCAAGTTTGGGGTGCAGGACTCGGGGGTCTCCTTGGGGGGGGTCGGGGGTGCATTTTTGGGGGTACATTTTTGGGGAGGGGGCGTGTCCGGGAGGGGAGGGGGCGTGTCCAGCAGCCTTGGGGGGCGTGTCCCGCCCCGCCGCCGCCGCCAGAAGCGGCCGGGCCGGCCCGTCCAGCCCAACCGGCCGGGACGGATCCCGCGCTGCCGCCCCCGCCGAGCCCCCCGGGGGCTCCCCAAAATGCCCCCCCCACCTCCTAAACCCCCTCCCAGGACCCCCGACTCATTAACCCTTTCATTAACCACCCCGCAGCCCCCCTTCCCTCCTCACCACCACCACGTGCCTCAGTTTCCCCCGAGCGCCGCCGCTCTCGCAGAGCCCAACCGGGGGTCCCGGGATGGCTCCGGGGGGGTCCCGCGGGGGTCGCGGCGTCCGCGGGGCGGTTCTGGGGTTCCCTGGGGAGGTTCCCCCCCCTCGGGGCGTCCCCACCCAGCGGGGCCCGAGCGCGTGGGAACGGGCGCGGGGAACCGGCAGAACCGGCCCCGCGGCCCCCACGCCCCGGCCGCGCTCAAAACGGGGCGGGCGGGGGGGGGGGGGGGGCCCAAAAACAGCCCCGGCAGCGCCACCGGGGGGTCCCGGGGGTGGGTGAGGAGGGGGGGGGGTCCCCCCCAAATCCCGAATTCCCACGGGGGTCGAGCCCCGCGTGGGGGGAAGGGGGGGGGAGGCGCTCGGGGCGGGTTTTTTTTTTTCCCACGGGGACGCGCGCGCACGTGCGGGGGCACCCCCTGTGCCCGCACCCCGGGATTGGGGGGGGGGGGGGGACACGCGTGGAGGGAACCCCCCTCAAGAATCCAAAAGAGTCGCTCGCACACGCGTGGGAACCCTTGCACACTCGTGGGAACCCCTTGCACACGCGTGTGCGCCCCGCGCCCCCGCAGGGCTCCAGGGCGGGCGCGGGGACCCCGCCGAGTCTCCCGTGGGGTGCGGATCCCGCGTGGGTCGGGGTGGGGGGGGCTCAGCACATTTCGGTGGTCCCCAGCCCGTTCCCACGGGTCCAGAGGGGAAACTGAGGCACGGCGGGGGAGGGGGGGCGGGGCAGAGCAGGGACCCCCCCCCCCGGGGCATCCCGGTGGTGTCGCCGTTCCCACGGTTTGTCCCCCACCCCCCCCGCCAACTTCCACCCAGGGTGTCCCCAAACGGGTCCGCGTGCCCGGGAGCGGAGCCCACGCAGAGGCGCAGGTGCGCACGCACGGGCACGCGCGCAGGTGTGTGCGCGCACACGCGTGTGAAGCGCCCGCGGCGCCGTCCGCCCCCCCGTACACCCCCCCCCTTCCATCATCATCATCATCATCCCCCCCCCACCACGGACACACGGACACGCGCCGCACGGACACACGGACACGCGGGGCCGCAGGTGCACACGCGAGCGCTCCCACGTACACACACACACACACACGCGCGCACCTGCACACGCGCCTGTGCGCGCACACCCGCGCGCGCCCCCGCCGCTCCCGGTTTCACCCCAACCCCCGCTCCATGGGATCCCCGCTCCCGTCCCCCCCGTCCCCCCCTTTCCCGGTCCCAGTTCGGCCCCTCCGGGAGCTCCCGGCTGGCCCCGGTACCCCCGAGCCTCGGTGCCGGTCGGGGAGAACCGGGGGAGCCGCTCCCGCCCCCGGCCCGACTCGCAGCCGGGACAGCCGCTCCCGGTCCTTATCCCGGTCCTTATCCCGGTGCCAGTCCCGGTGTCCCGTGGCCCTTACCGGTCACGGCGAGCAGGAAGCCGAGCAGGAGCACGGGCGCCCCGGGCATCCCGCGGGGCTCCATGCGGAGCGCTCCGGGCTCACGGCGCGGCTCGGGGCCCGGGCAGCACCATCCGGACCGGAGCGGGCCCCACCGGCACCGCCGGGACAGCGCCGGGACAACCGGGCACAGCCTCGGCGGCTCCCTCCGGGCAGTACCGGGCAGCACCGGGAGCCACCGGGACGCACCGGGAGGCACCGAGGGGCTCCGGGCTGAGCCGGGCCGGACCGGGCGGGACCGGGGCCGATCGGGCCGAGCCGGGCCGGTGGCGGCGGAGGGGCCGGTGCTGCTCAGCTGCGGGACGGTACCGGGGCAGGGGCGGGGCGGGGCGGGGTTCAGGGGGCGGGGCATGGAGGGGCGGGGCATGGAGGGGCGGGGCCGGGCGGGGCGGACCGGTCCGGCAGGTCCGGCCGGGGGCGGGGCCCAGGGCGCGGCCTTAAAGCGGCGATGGCCGCGGGGGGAGCGGTGGGGCCACACCCGGCGGGGGGAGCGGCGAGGCCGGGAGCGCTCCCGGTGCCGCCAGTGCCCCCAGAACCCTCCATGGACCTCCCAGTACCCCCAGTACCCTCCATAGACCTCCCAGTGCCCCCAGTACCTCCATGGACCTCCCAGTACCCTCCATAGACCTCCCAGTGCCCCCAGTACCTCCATGGACCTCCCAGTGCCCCCAGTACCTCCATGGACCTCCCAGTGCCCCCAGTACCCTCCATAGACCTCCCAGTGCCCCCAGTGCCCTCCATGGACCTCCCAGTGCCCCCAGTACCCTCCATGGCACCCCCAGTGCTCCCAGTGACATCTCCACGGACCTTCCAGTGCCCCCAGTACTCCCAGTGCGCTCCATGGACCTCCCAGTCCTCCCTCCCAATGCTCCCAGTGCCCTCCATGGACCTCCCAGTGCTCCCAGTGACATCTCCATGGACCTCCCAGTGTCCCCAGTGACCCCCCCATGGCATCCCCAGTGCTCCCAGTGACCCCTCCATGGCACCCCCAGTGCCCCCAGAACCCTCCATGGACCTCCCAGTGCTCCCAGTGACATCTCCACGGACCTCCCAGTGCTCCCAGTACCCTCCATGGCACCCCCAGTGCCCTCCATGGCACCCCCAGTGCTCCCAGTGCACTCCATGGACCTCCCAGTGCTCCCTCCCAGTGCTCCCAGTGTCCCCGATGGACCTCCCAGTCCACCCAGTGACCCTCCATGGACCTCCCAGTAACCCCCCATGGAATTCCCAGTGCTCCCAGTGCCCCCCCATGCACCTCCCAGCACCCCTCGTATCCCCCCCAGTCCATCCCCGTCCCCTCCCAGTAACCCCCCCCCAGCATATCCCAGTTCCTTCCCACACCTGGGGCCATCACCGACGCCCCCAAAAGTTTTGGGATCCCCGAATTTCCCCCAGGGAAACCCACCGGGAGCTGGAGCGGGGGGGGGCGTTTATTGGCACAGCAAAAAATGGGAAATTTGGGAAAAAACGGGAACAGGAACGGAGGGGGATCAGCAGAGACCAGACCCAGCTGAGCACATCCGGGGGACCCCAAAATTGGGGGAGGGAAACACGGACCCCCTCCCTCAGGACCCCCCAGCTTCGGAGCTCTCCGGGGACGGGTCCTTGGAAGCGGAGCAGATGTGGAAAATCCCTTCGGGGGGGGGGGGGGAAAGGAGGGGTTGGGGGGGTGAGGAGGGGATTTGGGAACCCCAAAAAATGTGGGGGGCCGAAATCCCACCCTTTGCAGAGCCTGGGCACAGGGCAGGGCAGGGATGGACCCCCCCGTTCCCGTGACCCCCCAAATCCTCGTTCTTCCCCCCTGTTCCCGTTCCCTCCCAGTCCCGTTCTCCCCTCCCCGTTCCGGTGTCCCCCCCGTTCCCGTGTCCCCCCCACCCAGCTCCCCGTTTCCCCCGCACCGTTTCGGTGCCCGCCGTTCCCGTTCTCCCCCGTTCCCGTTCCCCCTCCAAATCCCGGCTCCGGTGACTCCCCGTTCCCCCCCGCCCCGTTCCCGTTCCCCCCCGCCCCGTTCCCGTTCCCTCCCGATCCCGTTTTCCCCTTCCCGTGCCCCCTCCATTCCCGTCCCCCCCCCCCCGTTCCCGTGCTCCCCCCCAATTCCCCTGACCCCCCCCGCCCGTTACCGTGACACCCCAAATCCCCGTTCCCCCTTTCCCGTTCCCCTCCCTTCCATTCCCGTCTCGTTTCCCGTTCCCGTTCTCGTTCCCCTCCATTCCCATTTCCCCCCCCCGTTCCCGTTTTCCCCCCCTGTCCCGTTCCCCGCCCCGTTCCCGGTGCCCCCACCCCACCCCGTTCCCGTTCCTTTCCTATTCCCGTTTCCCCCTCCCGTTTCCGTTCCCCTGCCCGTTCCCGTTCCTCCCCCGTTCCCGTTCCCGTTCCCGGTTCCCCTTCCCGGTTCCCGGTGCCGCTCCCGGTACCGGCCGAGCCCAGCAGCGCCGCCGCCACCCAGGCCAGGATGAAGGACCAGGAGAAGCTCCAGGAGCTGCGGGGGGGGCCCAGCAGGGCCAGGGCCCCCCCAGAGCCCAGCCCGAGCCCCAGCAGCGCCAGCAGCCCTGGGGACACCGGGGACAGTGGGGACAGGGACATGGGGACAGGGACAGAGGGGACACCAGGGGCAGGGACAGTGGGGACAGCAGGGACAGCACGGACAATAGAGCCGGGACAGGGACAGCAGGGACAGTGGGGACAGGGACGGTGAGGATAGGGACAGCAGGGACAGGGACAGCAGGGACAGAGACAGGGGACAGAGGGAACAGGGGACAGGGACAGGAACGACAACAGAGCAGGGACAGGGGACAGTTTGGGATGGGGACAGCAGGGACAGGAGTGACAAAAGAATAGGGACAGGGGACGGCTCAGGGCAGGGACAGCAAAGCAGGGACAGGGGACAGGGACAGGAGTGACAATAGAGCAGGGACAGGGGACAGTTTGGGACACTGATGATCCCCAAATTCCCACCCTGCAGGGACAGGGGACAGCTCAGGGCACGGGTGACACTCCCAGCAGGGACAGGGGACAGGGGACAGCTCAGGGCACGGGTGACACTCCCAGCAGGGACAGGGACAGCCCCGATGTCCCCAAATCCCCATCCCGCCCAGCCCAGCCCCTATGGGGACAATCCCCAACCTCCATGTCCCCCATGTCCCCTCGTGTCCCCGGTGTCCCCCGGTGTCCCCACGCACCTGCCAGCAGCAGGGTGGCCCCGGCCGCTCGTTCCCGCTCCCGCCGGGCCCCGCCGGGCCCCAGGGGCAGCCCCAGGACGAGCCCCGCGGCCGCGGCGACGACCGAGAGCAGCAGCAGCGCCCGGGTGGCCTCCAGGAGCGCTGGGGGGGACGGGGACAGGGCGTGGGGACACCGCGGGGACACGCGGGTGACACCCCCGGCTGCCATATCTGAGGGACACTGCGGGGACAGCTCTGAGGGTGGCAGCGCCAGGGACAGGGGTGGGGACGTTGGGGACAGGGATGGACCCCCCCAGTTCCACCCTGTATGGGGGTGACACCTCCGGGGGACGCTGGGGACACCCGTGGGGACAGCGCTGGGGTTGGCACGGCTGGGGACAGTGGGGACACCCCCAGGGGTGGGGACGTTGGGGACAGGGAGGGACCTTCCTCCAATTCCTGCCCTGCATGAGGGTGACATCACCAGGGACACCCGCGGGGACAGCTCTGGGGGTGGCACCACCAGGGACAGACACCTCTGGTCTCCGGGGGACGCTGGGGACACCCATGGGGACATCTCTGGGGTTCTCCGCGGGTGGCACCGCTGGGGACAGCAGGGACATCACGGAGGGACCCAGGGCTGGGGACACTGGGGACAGGAATGGACCCTCCCAAATTCCTGCCCTGCACGGGGGTGACACCTCCAGGGACATCCGTGGGGACAGCTCTGGGGTTCCCACGGGTGGCACCACCACAGGGACAGCGATGACACCCCCAGGGGTGGGGACAATGGGGACAGGGATGGACCCTCCCAAATTCCTGCCCTGCATGGGGGTGACACCTCCAGGGACATCCGTGGGGACAGCTCTGGGGTTCCCACGGGTGGCACCACCACAGGGACAGCGATGACACCCCCAGGGGTGGGGACGTTGGGGACAGGGCTGCCCCCCCCCGGGTTCCCACCCCTTGTCCCCCCATGCCGGGCGTACCTGGGGTGGTGGCGTGGGGGTGGCACTGTCCCCCGAGGCAGCCATGCCACAGCCCCAGGCTGGCCGTGCCCCCCGGTGCCCGGCGCTGTGCCCAGAACGGGGTGGCCGTGGCGGCCACCAGCAGCGCCAGGCCGCTGGCACCGCACAGAGACCCCCCCAGCGGCATCCTGAGGGGACACAGGGACAGCTGGGGACAGCTGGGGACACAGGGACAGGTGTGGGGACACAGGGACAGGTGGGGACATCTGGGGACAGCTGGGGACAGCGTGGGGACACAGGGACAGGTGTGGGGACAGCCTGGGGACAGCTGGGGACACAGGGACGGCGTGGGGACACAGGGACAGGTGTGGGGACAAGCGTGGGGACAGCGTGGGGACAGCCTGGGGACACAGGGACAGGTGTGGGGACAGTGTAGGGACACAGGGACGGCGTGGGGACACGGGGACAGCGTTGGAAGAGCACGGGGACATGGGGACAGGCATGGGGACAGAGTGGGGACATGGGGACAAGCATGGGGACATAGGGACCATATGGGGATAGTGTGGGGACGTCTCTGGGGGACATGGGGACAGGTGTGGGGACACGGGGACAGTGTGGGGACAGCCATGGGGACAGCAATGGCGACAGCCTGGGGACATCTCTGGGGGACACGAGGATCCCCAGGATGTCATCTCATGGGGACACTGGGGACACCCGTGGGGACATTCCTGGGGGAAGAGGCTACACGGGGGTGGCACCTCTGGGGACATGGGGGACGTTCCTAGGGGAGAGCGGGGGGGGACACTGGGGACAGACATTGGGGACATTGGGGACATTGGGGACATTGGGACTCACCCGCCGTCAGCAGCCGCAGCGCCGCTGGCCCATGGCCGCCTGTCCCCGTGTCCTGCTGTCCCCAGGGAGGGGACAGGGCCCCCGGCACGTGGCACTGCCATTGTTGGGGACACAATGCGGGAAGGCTCTGGCTGCTGAGGTGGCACGAGCCTGTCCCCAGGCGGGTGACACCGCGGGGGAGGGGGGGACACAGCCCTGGTGACACGGCCGGGTCCTGCCAGGCCTTGGGGACAGTGGGTGACATCCCCGAGGGCAGGGCCAGGCCAGGCTGGGCTCGGGACCCTGCCCGGCTGGAGAGGGGACACTGGGGACACGGGGACAGTGGGGATGGGACATTGGGGACACTGGGGACCTGGGGACAGTGGGGTCTGGGACATGGGGGACACAGGGACAGCAGGCCCAGGGATGCTGGGGACATCAGAACAGGGACATTGGGGACATTGGGGACATTGGGGACACTGGGGACATGGGGACAGCGGGGACTGGGACACTGGGGACATGGGGGATGGGACATTGGGGACATGGGGACAATGGTTACAGGGACATTGTGGACACACAGGTGTCAGTGCCCGCGGGCTGGTGGCAGCAGGAGGACCCCGGTGACAATGGCGGTGACAATGGCGGTGACAATGGCGGTGACAATGGTGACGATGCCGCGGCCACCGCGTGGGGGGGCTCCGGAGCAGGGGGGGCTGCAGGGGGCACCTGGGGCAGAGAGGGGGCGACAGGGGCGACCCTCAGGGGCTGCAGCCCCAAATCCCACAGAGAGACCCCACAGAGAGACCCCAAATCCTACAGAGAGACCCCAAATCCCACAGAGACCCCACAGAGAGACCCCAAATCCTACAGAGAGACCCCAAATCCCACAGAGAGCCCACAGAGAGACCCCAAATCCCACAGAGAGACCCCAAATCCCACAGAGCCCCCCCACATCCCATCAAGCCCCCAGACCCATCACGGGAGAAGGGCTGGGGGGGTTCAGGGTGGGGGTCCCGGGGGGGGGGTCCTGGGGGTATTCCAGGATTTCTTTCCGGAATGTTCCCCGGTGTTCCTGGGGGTCCCGGGCAGGAATCTCGGGAGGAGTCCCGGGGTGTTCCTGGGGTGTTCCCGGGGGTGGTTCTGGGGCTCCCAGGGGTGTTCCCAGGGGTGTTCCCGGGGGTCCCAGGGGTGTTCCCGGGGGTGTTCCCGGGGGTGGTTCTGGGGGTCCCAGGGCTGTTCCCGGGTGTTCCCGGGGGTGGTTCTGGGGGGTCCCAGGGGTGTTCCCGGGGGTGGTTCTGGGGGTTCCCGGGCTGTTCCCGGGGTGTTCCCGGGCTGTTCCCGGGGGTCTCACCGAGCGGCAGCCGCAGTGTGACGGTGCCACAGGCGCAGTCGCTGTCCCCCACCAGCAGACACGTGAAGGTCCCACTGTCCCCTCCCCGCACGTCCCGCAGCTGCAGCGACACGGGGGCGACATCGGCGGCGACATCGGCGGCGACATCGGCGGTGACACCGGCGGCGCCACCGGGTGCCACCAGCGCGGCCCTGGCCCCGTACGGGGGGTGGCAGCGCGGGGGGACCCCGGCCCCGGCTGCACACGGGGACAGCGGGGACAGCGGGGTCACCCCCAAAGTGCCACCAGCGCACGGTCACCAACCGGCCCAGGGGCGCGCCCGCCGCGGGACAGCCCAGGGTGACACTGGAGCCCAGGGTGGCGTTGGCCACCGCCAGGCCACCGTGGGGGCTGCGACACTGCCCGCAACCCCCCGAGGGGTCGCCTGCGGGACCTGGGGACAACGCCGAGTGTCACCCGCGGGGAGTGGCACCGGAGCCGTGGTGGCGCTGGGGACAGATGCGGGGAGCGGGGGGGGGTCCATGAGGGGACCCTGGAGGTGTCACCGTCCCATGGGTGACACTGCTGGGGGACACTCGGGGACGGCCACCAGCTCCGGACAGGGCGGGGACAGCGATGGGGACAGGGACGGTGACAGGACAGTGACAGGACAGTGATATCCCCCAGCCCCGAGTCCCGCACCCCAAATCTCGCCCCCTGTGCACCCCCAGGACCCCCCGAACCCCCTCGACCCCACGTCCCCCAAGCCCCCCCCCCACTCCCGGCACCCTCAGTTCCGCCCCCAGACCCCCAAAACCCCCCTGAACCCACAAACCCCCCAGGCCCCTCAGCCCCCCTCAATCCCCCGGCCCCTCTGAACCCCCAGAACCCCCCGGACCCCCCTGACCCCCAACACCCCGAATCCCCCGGATTCAGGACCCGCCTGGACCCCCCGAACCCCCCAGAACCCCCTGAACCCCAAACCCCACAGACCCCGAACCCCCAGAACCCCCCGAACCCCAAACCCCACAGACCCCGGACACCCCCAGAACCCCCCCGAACCCACCGGGGGTCCCCAGGGCCGCCCCCAGCCCCAGGGGCAGCAGCAGCAGCAGCTCCCACATGGCCCCGGGGGGGACACGGGTGACACCGGACCCCGCCAGCCGCGGGGCGGGGGGGGGGACACGGGGGGGGTGACACGGGCCCGGCCCTGCCACGTGGCGGCCGCTCCTCCCCGCGGGCCGCGCGGGCTGTCCCCGAATGTCCCCGAATGTCCCCGAATGTCCCCGCGGGTGTCCCCACGCCAGCCCCAGCCGAGTGCTGGGGTCACCTCCTGTGTCCCTGTCAGCCCCGTGTCCCTGCCCGGGTGTCACTGTCACCCCCGTGTCCCCACAAAGTGTCCCCGTGTCCCATCCAGGCTGTTCCTGTCACCCTTGTGTCCCCCCCCAGGACGTTCCCATGTCCTCCCCAGAGTGTCCCTGTCACCTCCATGTCCCTCCAAAGTGTCCCTGTGTCCCCTCAAGGTGTCCCCGTGTCCCCTCAAAGTGTCCCCGTGTCTCATCCAGGCTGTCCCTGTCACCCCCCTGTCCCCTCCAGGGTGTCCCCATGTGTCCCTCACACCCCCGTGTCCCCCCCCAGGGTGTCCCCATGTCCCCCCCCAGGTGTCCCTGTCACCCCCATGTCCCCCCAAGGTGTCCCCATGTCCCATCCAGGCTGTTCCTGTCACCCTTGTGTCCCCCCCAGGGTGTCCCCGTCATCCTTGTGTCCCCCCCAGGATGTTCCCATGTCCTCCCCAGGGTGTCCCTGTCACCTCCATGTCCCTCCAAAGTGTCCCCGTGTCCCTGTGTCTCATCCAGGCTGTCCCTGTCACCCCCCTGTCCCCTCCAGGGTGTCCCCATGTGTCCCTCACACCCCCGTGTCCCCCCCCAGGATGTCCCCGTGTCCCCCCCAGGTGTCCCTGTCACCCCCATGTCCCCCCAAAGTGTCCCCATGTCTCATCCAGGCTGTTCTTGTCACCCCCAGGATGTTCCCATGTCCCCCCAGAGTGTCCCCGTGTCCCCTCAAAGTGTCCCCATGTCCCCCCAGGGTGTCCCTGTCACCCCCCGTCCCCCCCCCCCGCTGTGTCCCCCCCCTCCATCCTGTCCCTGTCCCCCCCCCCCAAGTGTCCCCATGTCCCCCCAGCCGTGTCCCCATCCCCCGATGTCACACGAGGGGACGTTGAACAACCCAACCCCCCCTCGACCCCCCCGGACCCCCCCAGTGCCACCCCCGGTGTCCCCCCCCCCATTGTCACCCCCGGGTGTCACCGGACGCTCCCGCCCCTCCTCGGGAAAGCCACGCCTGGATCTCGAGTGCCACCACGGGCCCTTTATTGGGGAGGGCGGGGGGGACCCTGGGGACGCCCCCATCCTGTGACCCCCCCCCCGCCCTTTCAGTCCTCCAGGTTCCGGAACGCCGCCACCATCTCCTCCTGCAGCTGCGCGTAGGCCGCCAGGATGCGCTGCTCGCCGTCCTTCACCGGGTCCTGGCCACGGGGACACCGGGGGGACACGGAGGTGGCACCGTCAGAGCCGCACGGGGCGGTCCCCAAACCCCCCCGGGGCACCCACATTGAGATTCCTATGGGACCCCCCCAAAAATCTACCTGGGATTTATTGTGGGACCCCTAAATGGGGTCACAGCCCCTGTTCTGATGGTCACAAGGGACACGGGGGGGACACGAGGGGGACACGGGGGTGGCATCGTTAGAGCCGCACAGGGCGGTCCCAAAACCCCCGGATCACCCACAGTGAGATTCGTGTGGGATCCCCCAAAAAAATCTACCTGGGACCCCTAAATGGGGTCACAGCCCCCGTTCTGATGGTCACAAGGGACACGGGGGGACACGGGGGTGGCACCGTCAGAGCCACACGGGGGGGTCCCCAAACCCCCCCGGGGCACCCACAGTGAGATCCCAACCCACGGGGGTCTCTGCCCTTAAACCCCCCTTAACCTTCATGTGGGGACCCCCAAATCCCCTTAACCCTCCCCCAGGACCCCCAAACTCCCCCTGATCTTCCACCAGGACCCCAAATCCCCCCTTAACCTTCCCGTGGGACCCCCAAAACCTCTCTTAACCCTCCCCAAGGACCCCAAATCCCCCTTTAACCTCCTCCAGGACCCCCAAACTCCCCTTAACCCTCCCGTGGGACCCCCAAACTCCCCCTTAACCCTCCTTTTGGACCCCCAAACCCCTCCTAATCTTCCACCAGGACCCCAAATCCCCCCTTAACCTTCCCGTGGGACCCCCAAATCCCCCTTTAACCTCCTCCAGGACACCCAAACCCCCCTTAACCCTCCTGTGGGACCCCCAAACTCCCCCTTAACCCTCCCGTGGGACCCCCAAACCCCACCTAATCTTCCACCAGGACCCCTAAATCCTCCCTTAACCTTCCCGTGTGACCCCCAAACTCCCCTTAACCCTCCCCCAGGACCCCAAATCCCCTCTTAACCCTCCTGTGGGACCCCCAAATCCCCCTTTAACCTCCTCCAGGACACCCAAACCCTCTCTTAACCCTCCCCAAATCCCCCTTTAACCTCCCCCAGGACCCCCAAACTCCCCTTAACCCTCCCGTGGGACCCCCAAACCCCCCTTGAACCTCCCCCAGGACCCCCAAACCCCCCCTTAACCCTCCTTTTGGACCCTCAAACTCCCCCTAATCTTCCACCAGGACCCCTAAATCCCCCTTAACCCTCCCGTGGGACCCCCAAACCCCCCTTAACCCTCCCGTGGGACCCCCAAACGCCCCCTGAAGCTCCCCCAGGACCCCACCTGGAACTTCATGGCGCTCAGGCGGTACAGGATGTCGCCGAGGCCCTCGCGGATGGTGGCCCAGGTGACGCGCTGCTCCTCGGGGCCCGCCCCCTCCACCGCCCCCCGCGCCAGCTCGTAGAAGGTGATGAGGTTCTGCAGCATGCCCACGGTCTTGTAGAACGGGCAGAACCTGGGGGTCCCAAAGGGGTCAGGATGGGGGGTTTGAGGGGGGTTTGGGGGGTCAGAATTGGGTTTGGGGTCTCAGGCTGCAGCGTGCCCACGGTCTTGTAGAACGGGCAGAACCTGGGGGAGTCAGAGTCGGGGGGTTTGGGGGGCCCGGGGGTGTTTAGGGGGTCAGGGAGGTCAGGATGGGGGAGGTTGGGGGAGTTTGTGGGGTTTTGGGGGGTCAGGAGTGGGTTGGGGGCGTCAGGGTTCAGCATCACCATGGTCTTGTAGAAGGGGCAGAACCTGGGGGTCCCAAAGGGGTCAGGATGGGGGGGTTTGGAGGGATTTGGGGGGGGTTTAGGGGGGATTTGGGGTGTCAAGGAGGGAATTTGGGGGTTCAGGAGTGAGTTTGGGGGTGTCAGGGTGCAGCATCACCACAGTCTTGTAGAAGGGGCAGAACCTGGGGGGGCCAGGGGGGCTCAGGGTGAGGGTTTGGGGGTCCCAGAGGGGTCCCAGTACCGGTCATAGGGAGAGCGGGGTCAGGGTTGGGGGTCCCGGGGGGTTCAGGGTTGGGGGTCCCGGGGGGTTCGGGGTTGGGGGTCCCGGGGGGTTCAGGGTTGGGGGGTTCAGGGTTGGGGGGTTCAGGGTTGGGGGGTCCCGGGGGGTTCAGGGTTGGGGGTCCCGGTACCGGTCGTAGGCCGAGTATCCGTTCTGCTGCAGGAAATCGTCCTTGAGCAGTTTGGCCACCTCCAGTGTCACTTTGTCACCCTCGGCCAGCGACGCCTGCGGGGACAGAGCGGTCCTGGCACTGCCTGGGCCCCACAGAGCCCGGCCCGGACCCCAAATCCCAGAAACCCCATGAGTCCCACAGATCCCATTGATCCCATGAGTCCCACAGATCCCATTGATCCCACCAGTCCCATCGACCCCATTGATCTCACTGATCCCACAGACCCCATTGATCCCATCAGTCCCAAAAATCCCACAAACCCCATTGATCCCACTGATCCCAAAAACCCAATCAATCCCATAGATCCCATCAGTCCCATCGACCCCATTGATCTCACTGATCCCACAGATCCCATTGATCCCATCAGTCCCACAAATCCCACAAACCCCATCAGTCCCACCAATCCCATAAATCCCAGACCTTCCCCACGAGCTGCACGATCTCGGCCAGCTCCTCCTCCTGCAGGATCCCATATCCCATATCCCAGACCCCATATCTCACATCCCACATCCCATATCTCACATCCTACACCCCATATCTCACATCCTACACCCCATATCTCACATCCCAGACCCCACAAGCCCCCCAAACCCCACAAACCCCCCAGTCCCACCTTCCCCACAAGCTGCACGATCTCGGCCAGCTCCTCCTCCTCCTGAAGGATCCCATATCCCATACACCATATCCTACACCCCATATCTCACATCCCAAACCCCACAAACCCCCCGGTCCCACCTTCCCCATGAGCTGCACGATCTCGGCCAGCTCCTCCTCCTCCTGCAGGATCCCATATCACACACCCCATATCTCACATCCCATATCCCATATCTCACATCCTACAGCCCATATCTCACATCCCAGACCCCACAGGCCCCCCAAACCCCACAAACCCCCCAGTCCCACCTTCCCCACGAGCTGCACGATCTCGGCCAGCTCCTCCTCCTCCTGCAGGGTCCCACATCCCTCACCCCATATCCCATATCCTACACCCCATATCACACATCCTACACCCCATATCTCACATCCCACATCTCACATCCTACACCCCATATCTCACATCCCAGACCCCATAAGCCCCCTAAACCCCACAAACCCCCCGGTCCCACCTTCCCCACGAGCTGCACGATCTCGGCCAGCTCCTCCTCCTCCTACAGGGTCCCACATCCCACATCCCACACCCCATATCTCACATCCTACACCCCATATCTCACATTCTACACCCCATATCTCACATCCCAGACCCCACAAGCCCCCCAAACACCCCAAACCCCAATGCCAGACCTTCCCCACGAGCTGCACGATCTCGGCCAGCTCCTCCTCCTCCTGCAGGATGCGGCGGGCGCGGTCTCTCAGCGCGGGCAGCTCGGGGTGGGCGCGCTCGTAGTGCGGCTCGAGGGCGCGCAGGTACCGCGAGTACGAGATCAGCCAGTTCACCGAGGGGAAGTGCTTGCGCTGCGCCAGCTTCTTGTCCAGCCCCCAGAACACCTGGCGTGTCACACAGTGTCCCCGAGGGTCACCCAGTATCACCCAGTGTCACCCAATGCCACCTCATGTCATCCCCAGGTCATCCCCGAGTTTCTTATCCCCATGGAACACCTGCCAGTGTCACCCCTGTGTCACCCAGCGTCTCTTGTCCAGCCCCCAGAACACCTGGGGTGTCACACAGTGTCACCAAGGGTCACCCAGTGTCACCCCCGGGTCACCCATCCTGTCCCCAAGCTTCTTATCCCGCAGGATATCCAGCAGTGTCACCCCCGGGTCACCCCTGTGTCACCCTGTGTGTCCCTGTCCAGCGCCCAGAACACCTGGAGTGTCACACAGTGTCCCCGAGGGTCACCCAGTGTCACCCAATGCCACCTCATGTCATCCCCAGGTCATCCCCGAGTTTCTTATCCCCATGGAACACCTGCCAGTGTCACCCCCGTGTCACCCAGCGTCTCTTGTCCAGCCCCAGAACACCTGGCAGTGTCACCCAGTGTCACCAAGGGTCACCCAGTGTCACCCCCGTGTCACCCAGCGTCTCTTGTCCAGCCCCAGAACACCTGGCAGTGTCACCCAGTGTCACCAAGGGTCACCCAGTGTCACCCCTGTGTCACCCAGCGTCTCTTGTCCAGCCCCCAGAACACCTGGCAGTGTCACCCAGTGTCACCTCATGTCACGCCCGGGTTGGGAATGTCACCCCCGTGTCCCCCATCCTGTGCCCAAGCTTCTTGTCCCCATGGAATACCCGACAGTGCCACCCCTGTGCCACCCCTGGGTCACCCCTGTGCCACCCCTGTGTCACCCAGTGTCTCCCTGTGTGTCCCTGTCCCCGCCATGTCCCCTCTCCCAGTGTGTCCCTGTTCCACTCATGCCTCCCCCGCCATCCCCTGTGTCCCCAGTGTCCCCGCTGTCCCCAGTGTCCCCTCACCTGCACGATGCCCAGTGTGGCCGAGGTGACAGGATCTGAGAAGTCCCCTCCAGGAGGGGACACCCTGCAGGGCAGGGGGGGGTCGAGGTGAGCTGGGGGTGCCCTGGGAGGTCCCCCCACCCTGGACACGGGAACACACACGGGGACACACACGGGGACAAAGGGACACTCACGGGGACACAAGGACACTGGGACATGGGGGACACTCACGGGGACACTCGGGGGGTCACAGGGACATGGGGGACACTCACGGGGACGCGGTGGGACACAGGGACATTCAGGACACATGTGACACTCACGCCCCGACGATGCTGACGCTGCCCTCGCGCTCGGGGCTCCCCAGGCACCGCGCCCGCCCCGCGCGCTCATAGAACGAGGCCAGGCGGGCACCGAGGTATGCGGGGTACCCGCTGTCTGTGGGGACACGGCTGTCACCTCCCTGTCACTGCCCTGTCACCTCCCTGTCACCACTGTCAGCCCCGGTACCCGCTGTCTGTGGGGACACGGGGCTGTCACCTCCCTGTCACCTCCCTGTCACTGTCCTGTCAACACTGTCAGCCCCGGTACCCGCTGTCTGTGGGGACACGGCTGTCACCTCACTGTCACTGCCCTGTCACTGCCCTGTCACCTCACTGTCACCTCCCTGTCACCTCCCTGTCACTGCCCTGTCAGCCCCGGTACCCGCTGTCTGTGGGGACACGGCTGTCACCTCACTGTCACTGCCCTGTCACCTCCCTGTCACTGCCCTGTCACCCCCCAGTACCCGCTGTCTGTGGGGACACGGCTGTCACCTCACTGTCACTGCCCTGTCACCTCCCTGTCACTGCCCTGTCAGCCCCGGTACCCGCTGTCTGTGGGGACACGGCTGTCACCTCACTGTCACTGCTTTGTGACCTCCCAGGACACCACTGTCACCCCCCAGTACCCGCTGTCTGTGGGGACACGGCTGTCACATCCCTGTCACTGCCCTGTCACTGTCCTGTCACTGCCCTGTCAGCCCCGGTACCCGCTGTCTGTGGGGACACAGGGCTGTCACCTCCCTGTCACCATCCTGTCACCGCCCTGACACCTCTCAGGACACCACTGTCACCTCCCTGTCACCCCCCAGTACTCGCTGTCTGTGGGGACACGACCGTCACCTCCCTGTCACATCCCTGACAACGCCATCTGTGGGGACACGACTGTCACCTCCCTATCACCCCGAGGTTTTTGGGGTCTCCCCTGGGCCCACCCCAGGGATTTTGGGGTCTCCCCCGTGCCCACCCCGGGGTTTTTGGGGTCTCCCCCGTGCCCACCCTGGCGTTTTTGGGGTCTCCCTCATGCCCACCCACCGGGATTTGGGTCCCACCCCACACCCCGGCGTTTTTGGGTTCTCTCCCTCCCTGTGACCTCTTGGTTTCTGGGGTCTCTCCCACCCCCACCCCGGGGTTTTTGGGGTCTCCCCCTCCGTGTTCTGGGGTCTCCCCCCCGTGTTTTGGGGTCTCACCTGCCGGCATCTCCGCCAGGCGCCCCGAGATCTCCCTGAGCGCCTCGGCCCAGCGCGAGGTGGAGTCGGCCAGGAGGCAGCTGTGCAGCCCCATGTCCCGGAAATACTCGGCCAGCGTGATCCCTGTCACACGTGTCACACGTGTGTCACATGTGTCACACACCCGTCACACCCCCAGGGACAGCGTGATCCCTGCCATGCGTGTGTCACACGCCTGTCATACACCTGTCACATGTGTCACACACCTGGCACACCCCCAGCCCAGTCACACCCCCAGGGACAGCATGATCCCTGCCACACATGTCACATGTGTCACACACACGTGTCACACACGTGTCACACCCCCAGGGACAGCGTGATCCCTGCCACACATATCACATGTGTCACACACACGTGTCACACACCTGTCACACCCCCAGGGACAGCCCCAGGGACAGCATCACCCTTGTCACACGTGCGTGTCACACATGTCACACGTGTCACACACCCATCACATCCCCAGAGACTGCCCCGGCCATGCCCATGTCCCTGTCCCTGTGTCCCTGTCACACACACACACGTGTCCCTGTCACCCCATGTCACACGCACCTCTGTGTCACACACACCTCTGTGTCACACACCCATGACCCTGTCACACACACACGTGTCCCTGTCCCCCCATGTCCCTGTCACACGCCCATGACCCTGTCACACACACACATGTCCCTGTCACACACACACGTGTCCCTGTCCCCCCGTGTCCCCCAATGTCCCCACCGGTGTAGATGGAGGCCTCTCGAGCAGCCACGGGCATGTTGGACGTGTTGGCCACGAGCGTCGTGCGCTTCATGATGGACTCGGAGCGGCCACCGACCTCCATGGTCAGCTGGGGACAGCAGTGTCACACTGTCACCTCCCTGTGGCACCAGGGCACAGCCCTGCCACCCACCTCCATGGTCAGAGGGGACAGCAGTGTCACACTGTCACCTCCCTGTGGCACCAGGGCACAGCCCTGCCACCCACCTCCATGGTCAGTGGGGACAGCAGTGTCGCATTGGCACCACGTGTCACCTCTCTGTGTCATCCCCGTGTCACCTCGGGGAAGTCACTCAGGACCCTCCATGTACACCCGTGTCACTGTCACCCCGATGTCCCAATGTCCCAAATGTCCCCTGCCACCCCGCTGTCCCCGTGTCCCCAATGTCCCCTGCCACCCCGATGTCCCTGTGTCCTGTGTCCCACCATGTCCCCCAATGTCCCATGTGGCGCTGTCACCTCGGGGAAGTCCCTGAGGACCCTCCATGAACTCCCATGTCACTGTCACCCCCCTGCCACCCCAACGTCCCCGATGTCCCCCCATCTTCCAGTGTGTCACCCTGATGTCCCACCATGTCCCATGTCCCTTTGTCACCTCAGGAAAATCCCTGAGGACTCTCCATGAACACCCGTGTCACTGTCACTGCCCTGCCACCCCCATGTCCCACCGTGTCACACTGCCACCCCAATGTCCCCATGTCCCCTGGATGTCCTGGTGTCCAGTGTCCCCGTCACCTCGGGGAAGTCCCTGAGGACTCTCCATGAACACCCGTGTCATTGTCACCGCCCTGCCACCGCGATGTCCCCGATATCCCCGCATCCCGCCACATCACGGTGCCACCCCGATGTCCCTGGTGTCCCGGCTGTCCCGGTGTCCGCTGCGGCGCTGTCACCTCGGGGAAGTCCCGCAGCACCTCGGACATTTCGTTGCCGCGCTCCCCGCAGCCCACGTAGACGATGACGTCGCTGTTGGAGTACTTGGACAGGGACTGTGAGATCACCGTCTTCCCGCAGCCAAACGCGCCCGGGATGGCCGTGGTGCCGCCCTGCACGCACCTGGTGACACCGCGGTGACACTGCATGGCGCTGGTGGCACCGCGGCCACACCCCGCGCCTGTCCCCATGCAGCCCTGACCCTGCGCCAGCCCCGTCCTGTCGCTGTTTCCTGCCCCCATCCCTGTCCCCAAATCCAGCTCTGCCTGTCACCATCCCTGTCCCCACATCCACCTCTGCCTGTCACCATCACTGTCTGCATTCGTGTCCCCATCCCTGTCCCCACATCCAGCTCTGCCTGTCCCCATCACTGTCCTCATCCCTGTCCCCAAATCCAGCTCTGCCTGTCACCATTCCTGTCCCCAAATCCAGCTCTGCCTGTCACCATCACTGTCTGAATTCCTGTCCCCATCCCTGTCCCCACATCCAGCTCTGTCTGTCCCCATCACTGTCCCCAAATCCATCTCTGCCTGTCACCATCACTGTCTGCATTCGTGTCCTCATCCCTGTCCCCAAATCCATCTCTGCCTTCTGCCTGTCCCCATCCCTGTCCCCATATCCAGCTCCTGTCACCATCCCTGTCCTCAGCTCCATCTTTCCCTGTCCCAAATCCCATCCCTGTCCCCATCCCTGTTTCCTGTCCCCTGTCCCCGTCCCGATCCCGCTCCCTACAGGAACAGTGCATCCCCCCGGGCCCGATCCCAGTCCCGATCCCAGTCCCGATCTCCATCCCAGTCCCGATCTCCATCCCAGTCCCGATCCCAGTCCCGATCCTGTTCCTGTTCCCTACGGGAAGAGCGCGTCCAGGACCCTCTGGCCGGTCAGCAGGGGGTGATTGGCCGGGAGCTTCTCGGCCACGGGCCGGACCTGCCGGACCGGCCACACCTGGATCATGGAGAGCGGCTCACGGACCCCCTGGAACTCCAGCTCCAGCACCACGTCCTGCGGGATCGGTGGGGATCAGCCCGGGATCGGCCAGGACCGGCCCGGGATCAGCCCGGGATCAGCCAGGACCGGCCCGGGATAAGCCCGGGATCAGCCAGGACTGGCCCGGGATCAGCCCGGGATCAGCCAGGACCAGCCCAGGATCAGCCCGGGAGGAGCCGGGATCAGCCTGGGATCAGCTGGGGGTAGCCGGGTTCGGCCCGGGATCAAACCGGGATCAGCTCGGGACACCCTGCCCGGCCCCCACCCCGCCTACCCCGATCCCAGTGATCCCAACCCCACTCCCACTGGTCCCAATGATCCCGATCCTGATCCCAACCCCACTTCCGCTGATCCCGACCCCAATCCCGCTAATCCCGACCCCGCTCCCCTCGATCCCAATCCTGATCCCGATCCCAATCTCGCTGATCCAAATGATCCCGATCCTGATCCCGACCCCAATCCCAATCCCGCTAATTCCGACTCCGATCCCGCTGATCCCGATCCCAATCCCGCTGATCCCGACCCCGATCCCGCCGGTCCCGTTGCCGGTCCCGGTGCCAGTCCCGGTGCCAGTCCCGGTGCCGGTGCCGGTCCCGGTGCCGCTCACCGTCACTCTGTAGTGCCCGGGGGGTGCGATGTAGGTGACGGTGCCGCGGCTGCGGGGCGGGACCATCAGCCGGTGCTGCAGCAGCGAATTCTCCGCCACCGAGCCGTAAATGTCCCCTCCTGTCACGTGGCTCCCGACCTGGCGACACGGCGGCGACACCGTCAGCGACCCCCGGGCGGCTCCGCGCCCCCCGCCCCGGCTGCCGGGACAACGGCGGTGCCCGTGTCCCGCCGTGTCCCCCTGTGTGACCCCTGTCCCCACGTCCTTGCCACCTTCGTGTCCTCATGTCCCTGCATCCTCACTGTCCCTGTGTCCCCCCCAATGTCCCCTGTGTCCCCCCATGTCCCCGCGGCTGTGACCCCCGTGTCCCCGAGTCCCCCATGTCCCTGTGTCCCCAACGTCCCCGCATCCCTCCGTTCCTATGTCCTCTCTGTCACTGTGTCCCCACTCCCTTTTTGGGGTCTCCTCCTCGGCAGGGGGGACAGGGAGGGGACAGGGAGGGGACAGGGAGGGGACAGAGGGGATGGCAGGAATGGACGGGGATGGGACAACAAGGGGACAGAGGGGATGACAGGACAGGGCGGGGAGGGGACAACAAGGGGACAGGGGAGGGGACAGAGAGCCTGGGAAGCCGGATGGGGAAGGGGGGACAGGACAGAGATGGGACAAAGGGACAGGACGGGGACACAGGGAGGTGCCAGGGAGGGGGCACGCACCCGGAGGTTCTTGCTGGGGACAAAGTCCCAGTCCAGGTGTCGCGGCAGCGCGGGGACATTGGTGCCCCGCGGGATGTAGATGCTGTGCGTGGCCTCGGCGATGTCGCGCAGCGGCCGCTGGATCCCGTCGAAAATGGAGCCCAGGATGCCCGGGCCCAGCTCCACCGAGAGCGGCGTCCCCGTGCGCCGAACCGGGTCCCCAACCTGCACCCCCGCTGCGGCCGCTCAGGAATGTCACCGCCGGAGGGACACGGGGGGACAGCGGGGGGACAGCGGGGACACGGGGACTGCAGGGACAGCGGGGACTGCAGGGACAGCGGGGACGCGGGAACCGGCGGGACACGGGGACCGGGGGGACACGGGGACCGGGGGGACAGCGGGGACAGGGCGGGATAGCAGGGACACGAGAGGGACAGCGGGGAGCAGGCGAGACAACAGGGACACAAGAACCGGGGGGGACACGGGGACCGCGGGGACCGGTGGGACACGAGGGGGACAGCGGGGACACGGGGACCGGGCGGGATAGCGGGGACACGAGGGGGATGCGGGGAGCAGGCGGGACAACAGGGACACGAGAACCGGGGGGGACACGGGGACTGTGAGGACAGCGGGGACACGGGGGGGCAGCGGGACAGGACAGGCTGGGGGCACGGAGGGGGGACAGGACACAGGGGACAGGACGGGGGACAGAGGGCACAGGACAGGGGGGTTGGACAGGACAGGATGGGGCTGACAGGGAGGGGACAGGGAGGGTGGGGAGGACGGGGAGGGGACAGGGCAGAAGGGAGGGGACAGAGCCGGCTGGGACAGGACAGAGGCTCGGGGGAACAAGGGAGGGGACAGCAGAGGACGGCGGGGACAGGGCGGGGCGGTCGGAGGGACAGAGGGGTGGCAGGGAGGGGACAGCGGGGACAGGATACAGGTCTCCTCGTACACCTGGAGCGTGGCCATGTCCCCCTCGAGCCGGATGATCTCCCCCACGAGCTCCGCGTGTCCCACCCGCACCAGCTCGTACATGGCCGCCCCCGCCATGCGCGTGGCTGTCACCACTGCGGGGACACGCCGCTGTCACCCCGGCTCCGGGCCACCACCCCCTGCCATCCCCCCCCCTTGTCACCGGGGTCACCACCCCAAGCGGGACCCCTCTGTCCCCATCCCTGTCCCCTCCCCACGACCACCCCCGGGTGCTTTCCCACGCTGTCCCCTCCCCATTGTCCCCTCTCCTGTCCCCATTTTAGTGCCACAAACGCCATCGCGATCCCCATTCCTTCTGTCCCCAGGGTGTCCCCACGATGTCCCCTCCTGTTCTCAACTCCATCCCCTCCTCATTGTCCCCTCCCCAGGTGCTCCCCCCCGCCCTTGTCCCCTCCCCATTGTCCCCTCTCCTGTCCCCATTTTCGTGCCACAAACGCCATCGGGATCCCCATTCCCGGCTGTCCCTCTGTCCCCAGGGTGTCCCCTCCTGTTCCCAACCCTGTCCCCTCCCCATTGTCCCCTCCCCAAGTGCTCCCCCCCATTGTCCCCTCTCCTGTCCCTCTGGTCCCCATTGTCCCACCGCATTGTCCCCCCTCCTGTCCCCTCCCCAAGTGCTACCCCCCATTGTTCCCTCTCCCTTGTCCCCCCCATTGTCCCCTCTCCTGTCCCTCTGTCTCCCTCCATTGTCCCCTCTCCTGTCCCCAATTTAGCGCCACAAACGCCACCGTGTCCCCACCCCCTGCTGTCCCCAAGCTGTCCCCGGGCTGTGCCTGTCCCCAGGTGTCCCCAGTGTCACCGTACCGGGCCCGGACACGCCATGCACGGCCCCCACCAGGCTCTCGCGCTCCTCCAGCCGTGTCCCCTCCATGCTGTCCCCGTGTCCCCTCCCCGCCGCCCGCGCTGCCACCGCCGTTAAATGGCCCCGGGTGCCGGTGACAACCGGACAGGGCCACCACCGCAGGTGTGGCACCAGCGGCCGTGTCCCCACCCCCGGGGACACCGCGGGGACAGGGGGTGACACCGGCTGGCTCCGGTGACAGGGCCAGTGCGGGTGTGGCACTGTGTGCAGTCAACAGCTCCGGGTGACACCGGCACGGCCCGGCCCAGGGTGACGGGGACACGGTGTGGGTGTCCTTGTCACCTTCCTGCTGCGTCCTTGTCACCCCCTTCTCTTTGTCACCCCCACGGCCTTTTCATCCCCTTCTCTTTATCATCCCCGTGTCATTGTCACCCCCACGTCCTTGTCACCCCATTCCCTTTGTCACTCCCCCCATGTCATTGTCACCCCCACGTCCTTGTCACCCCATTCCCTTTGTCACTCTCCCCATGCCATTGTCACCCCCATGTCCTTGTCACCCATTCCCTTTGTCACTCCCCCCATGACATTGTCACCCCCATGGCCCTGTCACCCCCCTTCTCTTTGTCACCCCCATGGCCTTGTCACCCCCTTCCCTTTGTCACTCTCCCCATGTCATTGTCACCCCCATGTCCTTGTCACCCCATTCCCTTTGTCACTCTCCCCATGCCATTGTCACCCCCATGTCCTTGTCACCCCCTTCCCTTTGTCATTCCCCCCACGGCCTCGTCACCTCCCATGGCCTTGTCACCTCCTTGATGTGTCCTTGTCACCCTCTTCCCTTTGTCACTGCCCCCATGTCCTTGTCACCCCCATGGCCTTGTCACCCCCTTCTCTTTGTCACCCCCATGGCCTTGTCACCTCCCTGCTGTGTCCCCCCCTTGAACCCCAACACCCTCCCCTTTTTGGGGTCCATTCCCCTCGATTTGGGGGTCCCAGCCCCCATCTTTGAGGTCCCTTCTCCCCATTTTGGGATCCCCTTTTTTGGGTCCCACCCCCCACATTTGGGGTCCTACCCCCCATTTTTAGGGCCCCCTTTTCTTCCCCGTTTTGGGTCCCACCCCCCATTTTTGGGGTCTCTTTTTTCCCCATTTCTGGCGTCCCCACCCCCCATTTTTAGGATGCCCTTTTCCCCCATTTTGGGGTCCCAGCCCCCATTTTTGGGGTCCTCTTTTTTCCCCATTTTTGACTCCCTGCCCCATTTTTAGGGTCCCCTCTCCCCATTTTGGGGTCCCCGTTTTCCCCCCATTTTAGGTCCCATCTCCCAACATTTGGGGTCCCACCCCCCGTTTTTAGGCTCCCCCTTCCCCCCCTTTATTTGGGGCTCTCCCATTTCCCCCCTCCCCTCACCCCAAACCCTTTTTCCCCCTTTTCCCATAAAAACCGACCCGGGGATTGTCCCAAACTCCTGTTTATTACCCAAACCCCCCCTTGAAACGCCCCCAAATCCCTCTGGGAATTTTTGGGGGGGGTCAGGACACCAAGACCCCCCCGGGACCCCCCTTGCCCCCCTCGGGGCCGTCCCTGGGGGCGGATTTGGGGTCGTCCTCCCCCACCAGGCGGATGTTGTGGCGTTCCCGAAACTCCGAGAGCTCCCGGCCCTTGGCCTGCAGCTGCTGAGCCAGGGCCTCGATCAGCTTGGAGATCTGGGGGGAAAAAGGGGGAAAATGGGAAAAATGGGGAATGGGGGGAATGGGGGAAATAGGGGAAAAGAGAGAGATTTGGTTAGAGTGGAGATCTGGGGGGAAAAACGGGGAAAATGGGGAAAAATGGGAAATGGGGGAAATAGGGGAAAAGGGAGAGATTTGGTTAGAGTGGAGATCTGGGGGGGAAATGGGGAAAATGGGAAAAATGGGAAAAATGGGAAAAATGGGAAATGGGGGAAAAGGGAGAGATTTGGTTAGATTGGAGATGTGGGGGGAAAAATGGGGAAAATGGGGAATAGGGGAAATGGGGGAAATAGGGGAAAAGAGAGAGACTTGGTTAGAGTGGAGATCTGGGGGGAAATGGGAAAAATGGGGAATAGGGGAAATAGGGGAAAAGAGAGAGACTCAATCAGCTTGGAGATCTGGGGGGAAAAAGGGGGAAAATGGGAAAAATGGGGAATGGGGGAAATGGGGGAAATAGGGGAAAAGAGAGAGATTTGGTTAGAGTGGAGATCTGGGGGGAAAAAGGGGGAAAATGGGGAATAGGGGAATAGGGGAAATGGGGGAAATAGGGGAAAAGAGAGAGATTTGGTTAGAGTGGAGATCTGGGGGGAAAAATGGGGAAAATGGGGGAAAAGGGAGAAAATAAATCAGCTTGGAGATTTGGGGGAAAAATGGGAAAATTGGAAATTGAGAGAAATGGGGGAAAAGAGAGAGATTTGGTTAGAGTGGAGATCTGGGGGAAAATGGGAAAAATGGGAAATAGGGGAAATAGGGGAAAAGAGAGAAACTCAATTAGCTTGGAGATTTGGGGGGAAAATGAGAAAAATGGGAAATAGGGGAAATAGGGGAAATAGGGGAAAAGAGAGAGAATAAATCAGCTTGGAGATTTGGGGGGAAAAGGGGGAGAAAAGGGAAAAATAAGAGAAAAAAAAAAGGGGGAAAGGTCCCGAGAGATTTTTTTTGGGGTGGTCCCAGCAGATTTTTTGGGGTCCCTGTTGGGTTTTTATGGGATCCCAGTGGGTTTGGGGCTATCCCAGTGGGTTTTTATGGGATCTCAGTGGGTTTGGGGCTATCCCATTGGGTTTTTATGGGATCCCAGTGGGTTTGGGGCTATCCCAGTGGGTTTTTATGGGATCCCAGTGGGTTTGGGGCTATCCCATTGGGTTTTTATGGGATCCCAGTGGGTTTGGGGCTATCCCATTGGGTTTTTATGGGATCCCAGTGGGTTTGGGGCTATCCCAGTGGGTTTTTATGGGATCTCAGTGGGTTTGGGGCTATCCCATTGGGTTTTTATGGGATCCCAGTGGGTTTGGGGCTATCCCAGTGGGTTTTTATGGGATCCCAGTGGGTTTGGGGCTATCCCAGTGGGTTTTTATGGGATCCCAGTGGGTTTGGGGCTATCCCATTGGGTTTTTATGGGATCCCAGTGAGTTTGGGGCTATCCCAGTGGGTTTTTATTGGATCTCAGTAGGTTTGGGGCTATCCCATTGGGTTTTTATTGGATCCCAGTGGGTTTGGGGCTATCCCATTGGGTTTTTACAGGACCCCAGTGGGTTTGGGGCTATCCCATTGGGATTTTATCGGATCCCAGGGTGTTTTTGGGGTCCCAGACCTGCTCCCTGTTGCTCTCCAGGGCGGGCAGCACCTCCTTGACCGTTCTCTCCACCAGCACCCCCCCGACCATGCGGAAACATTTCCGGGTGGGATCCACCTCCCGCAGCGTCTCGATCACCAGCCTGGGAGAGCGGGGGCAGCGTCCCAAATGCGCCCCAAAAATACCCCAAATGCACCCCAAACACACCCTGATCCACACCAAATCCATCCCAAATCCCTATCCCAAATCCACCCCAAATCCCTATCCCAAATCCCTGTCCCAATTCCACCCCAAATATAATACCCCAAATCTCCACCCCAAATCCACTCCAAATCACTGTCCCAAATCCATCCCAAACCCACCCCAATCCCAACCCCAAAATCTGCCCCAAATCTCCATCCCAAATCCCAAACCCAAACTCCCAGTTCCCATTCTAAACCCCCAGTCCTGACCCTGAACCCCTGACCCCAAACCAACAATCCCTGCTCTAAACCCCCCAATCCCAAACCCCCAAACCTGACCCCAAATCCCCAATCCCCCATCCCCAACCCTGATCCCAAATCCCCAATCCTGTCCCAAACCCCTGATCCCAATCCCAACCCCAAATACCCCAAATCCCAACCCCAAACCCCCCAAATCCCGACCCCAAATCCTCATCCCCAATCTGGACCCTAAACCCCCCAAACCCCTGACCTCAAACCCCTCACCCTTGACTCCAAATCCCCCAATCCCGACCCCAAATCCCCCAAACCCAACCCCCCAATCCCAAGCCCAAATTCCCCAATCCCAAACCCAAACCCCACAAACCCAACCCCAAACCCCTCACCCTTGACCCCAAATCCCCCAAACCCGACCCCAAACCCCCCAAATCCCGCTCCCAAACCCCCCAGCCCCTGACCCACGTGTGCTCGTTGAGCTCCAGCTCCAGCTCGGCCGCCTTGGAGGCCAAACCCCGCTGGTCCTGCCGCAGGCGGTTAAACCGGGACACCACCTGCAGCCAAACTGGGATCACTGGGACGGACTGGGATGGACTGGGATAGCAACTGGGACAGACTGGAGGGGCTGGGATGGAACTGGGTTAACTGGGAGCCAATGGGATGGGCTGGGAGGCACTGGGGGAGACTGGGATCGACTGGGATGAGAACTGGGTTAACTGGGAGCCACTGGGATGGACTGAGGGGGGCTGTGATGGCACTGGGGTCAACTGGGATAAGACCACGAACGGTGTGGGGTAAACTAGGATAGGGATAAACCAGGATTGGGGAACTGGTAACGGGATAAACTGGGATGGACTGGGATAAACCACGGTAAACTGGGCTAAACTGGGAATGGGATTGCATTGGGATCAACTGGGATCGATCGGGGAACTGGGAATGGGATCAGACTAGGATCAACTGGGATTGGGACACACCAGGACTGGGGAGCTGGGAATGGGATTGGAAAGCTCGGAATGGGATAGACTGGGGTAAACTGGGATTGGATTGGGATCAACTGGGGTAAACTGGGATAAACCCCTGGGATTGGGGTTGGGATCCCACTGGGGGCTTGGGGAGCCCCTTGGGATGAGGGGGAACCCCCCAACCCCACAGCAGCGCCCCCCCCTTGTTCCCCAACCCCAGCCCCCCATTATCAGAGACCCCTCCCCATTATCAAGGACCTCTCCCCTCTTATCAGAAACCCCTCCGCATTATCAGGGACCCCCCCTCATTATCAGGGTCTTCTCCTTATTATCAAAGACCCCTCCTCCATTATCAGGGACCCCCCCCCTCATTCCCCACCTTCCCCTCAGGCCCAGGGCCACCCCATCCATTTCCCCATCCCATTATCAGGGACTCGTCCCCTCTTATTAAGGGACTCCTCCTCGTCATCAGGGACCCCCTCCCCATTATCAGGGACCCCCTCCCCATTATCAGGGACCCCCCCTCACTCCCCATCCCCCCCCTCATCCCCACCTTCTCCTCTCGTCCAGGCCCACCCCCTCCGCTTCCCCCTCACTCCTCCGCTCCCGAGGACCCCTCCCCATCTCCGGGTTCTCCCTGACCTGCTCGGCGCTCAGCCCCTTCCCCGCCGGGGCCGCTCCTCGCCCCTTCCCCGGCTCCGCCATCTTGTCCGGCGAGGCTCCGCCCCTTCCGCTCAAGCCGCGCTCGCGCCGCCGCCACTTCCGGGCGCCATCTTGAGTGAGGGTGAGGCGGCGGCGCCGCCATCTTGGGTGAGGGCAGCGCCTGCGGGGGGGACTTTGGCCGCGCTGCCGCCGGCGGGGAATGTGCGGGAATGGGGGCGGAAAACGGGGAAAAAGTGGGGGGAAAAAAGAGTTTGGGGTGGGGGGACGGCGGAGGTGCGAGGATTTGGGGGCGGTTTAGGGGGCGGGGGTAGTTTGGGGTCCAAATTGGGGCCGTTTTGGGGGGTGTTTGGGGCAGTTTGAGGGGGTCTGGGGTAGTTTTGGGGGTGTTTGGGGCAGTTTGGGGGGGTCTGGGGTAGTTTTGGGGGTGTTTGGGGCAGTTTTGGGAGGTGTTTGGGGCAGTTTGAGGGGATCTGGTAGCAGTTTTTGGGGGGCTGGGGTACTGTGGGATCAAAACTGGGGGAGCTGAGGGCATTTGGGGGGTCAGGGGGCAGTTTGGGGTCATACCTGGGGTAGTTTGAGAGGGTCTGGGGTAGTTTTGGGGGTGTTTGGGGTAGTTCTGGGGTTCAGGGGCAGTTTTGGGGGGTTCCAGGTCCCCCCCAGCCGTGTGACCCCTCCCCAATTTGGGTGTCCCCCCCTCCCAGGCTGAGGGTGGCCCCCTGGGCCCTGCTGTGCTGCGCCTCGAGAGCCCCCCAGAGCTCCAGCACCGCGGGCAGGTACAGAGGGGAACCCCAAAAACCCTGTGGACAACCCCAAAAACCCCAAGGGGGACCCCAGAAACCCCATGGGAACCCCAAGGGGGGCTGAGGGTGACCGTGGGGGTGACCCCAGGTGTGTGTGTGTGGGGGGTTCAAGTGTGACCCTGCTCCCCATGGACACGCTGTCCCTGTCCCCAAGGGCATGGCCTGTGGGGTGACCCCAATCCCTTTGAGGTGTCCCATGGGGTGACCCCCGTCCCCATGAGGTGCCCTCGGTGTCCCCTCCCTGCAGCCATGGCCATGTCCCCAGGCCTGCTGGTGTCCCCCTGTCCCTCACGGTGTCCCCTCCCCACAGCCCCACAGCCATGGCAGCACCCCTAGACCCCTCAGTGTCCCCAGACTCATTGGTGTCCCCCTGTCCCTCACGGTGTCCCCTCCCTGCAGCCCCACAGCCATGGCAGCGCCCCCAGACCCCGTGCTATCCCCAGACTCATTGGTGTCCCCCTGTCCCTCACGGTGTCCCCTCCCCACAGCCCCACAGCCATGGCAGCTCTCCCAGATCCCGTGCTGTCCCCAGACTCATTGGTGTCCCCCTGTCCCTCCAGGTCCCTCACAGCCATGGCAGCTCCCCCAGCCCCCTCAGTGTCCCCAGGCGCCCCGGGCGGGCTGGTGGCGGTGGCCCAGGTGACATCCACGGGGGACAAGGAGCACAACTGGCAGCAGTGCTCGGCCCTGGTGCGGCGCGCGGCGGCCATGGGGGCCAGGGCCGTGTTCCTGCCCGAGGGCTTCGACTTCATCGGGGACAGTCCCCAGCACAGCCTGGAGCTGGCAGAGCCACTGCACGGGGACACCGTGGGGCGCTACCGGCAGCTGGCCAGGTACCCACGCTGCGGGTGGCACCTGCGTGTCCCCGGGGGATGGCACTGTGTGTGTCCCCAGGGGATGGCAGTGTGTCCCCAGGGAATGGGACACGTGTGTATGTCACTGTGTGTCCTTAGGGAATGGCAGTGTGTCCCCAGGGAGTGTCACTGTGTGTATGTCACTGTGTGTGTCCCCAGGGAATGACAGTGTGTACCTAGGGAGCATCACTGTGTGTCTCTAGGGAATGTCACTGTATGTCCCCACGTAATGTCTCTATTCTCCAAGGATGTCATGGTGTGTTCCCAGGGAATGTCACCGTGTGTGTCCCTAGGGACTGTCACTCTGTGTCCCCAGGGGATGTCACCATGAATTCCCAGGGGATGTCACTGTGTGTCCCTAGGGAATGTCACCATGTGTGTCCTTAGGGAATGTGACAATGTGTCCGTAGGGAATGTCACTGTGTGTATGTCATCGTGTGTCCCCAAAGACTGTGATGGCGTGTCCCCAGGGAGTGTTGTCATGGGTCCCTAAGGACTGTCACTGTGTGTCCCCAGGGAATGTCACCGCGTGTCCTTGGGGAATGTGATGGTGTGTCCCCAGGGACTGTCACTCTGTCTTCTTAGGGAATGTTCCTCTGTGTCCCCAGGGGTTGTCACTCCATGTCCCCAGGCCCTGTCCCTCTGTGTCCCCAGGGGTTGTCACTCCATGTCCCCAGTCCTTGTCCCTCTGTGTCCCCAGGGAATGTGACGTGTGGCTCTCCCTCGGGGGTTTCCACGAGCGTGGCCAGGACTGGGACAGCACCGGCCGGATCTACAACTGTCACCTGCTGCTGGACAGCTCGGGTGGGACACGGCCTTCCTGACCCCGTGCCACCCCCGTGCCACCCCCGTGTCCCCCAGGTCCCCAACATTCCCAACCCCTGGCTGTCCCCACTGTCCCTGACTGAACCCAGAGTCCCCAAACCCCCGTGGCTGTCCCCACTGTCCCCAACCCCGCTATGGCTGTCCCCAGGTGCGCTGGTGGCCGCGTACCTGCACCATTCCCAATCCCCATGGCTGTCCCCACTGTCCCCAATCCCTGTGGCTGTCCCCACCCCTGCTATGGCTGTCCCCAATGTCCCCAATCCCCATGGCTGTCCCCAGTGTCCCCAATCCCCATGGCTGTCCTCAGTGTCCCCAACCTCTGCTATGGCTGTCCCCAAGGGCCCCAATCCCCATGGCTGTCCTCACTGTCCCCAGTGCCGGTGGCTGTCCCTAACCCCCTGTAGCTGTCCCCAACCCCTGGTGGCTGTCCCCAGCCCCCTGTGGCTGTCCCCAACCCCTCGGTGGCTGTCCCCAGGTGCTCTGGTGGCCGCGTACCGCAAGCTGCACCTGTTTGACGCGGCGCTGCCGGGGCAGCCGGCGCTGTGCGAGAGCTCCTTCACCAACCCTGGCCAGGAGCTGCTGCCCCCCATCGACACCCCCGTGGGCAAGGTACGGCCCTGGCCCTGTCCCCAAGTGTCCCCAAGTGTCCCCAGGGTGTCCCCTGCCCTCATTGATCCCTGGCATTCCCAAAAAACCCCATGTGTCACAGCCTGTGGTACCCAGAGCTGGCCCTGCCCTAATCCTCACCCCAGCCCTAAACCCAACCTCTGACCCCACAGTGCCCAGGGCTGTCCCCAAATGTCCCCAGGGTGTCCCAAGGTGTCCCCAGGGTGTCCCCTGCCCTCGCTGACCCCTGGTATTCCCAAAGAACAGCTGGAATTGGCTGAGTGCTACAGCCTGTGCTACCCAGAGCTGGCCCTGCCCTGACCCTCCCCATGTCCCCAGGGCTGTCCCAGGATGTCCCCAGGGCTGTCCCCAATGTCCCCTCCCTGTCCCCAGCTGGGGCTGGCCGTGTGCTCTGCCCTGCAGTTCCCAGAGCTGGCCCCATGCCTAGGGTGTCCCCAGGTGTCCCCTCCTGTCCCCAGCTGGGGCTGGCCGTGTGCTCTGCCCTGCAGTTCCCAGAGCTGGCCCCATACCCAGGGCTGTCCCCAATGTCCCCTCCTGTCCCCAGCTGGGGCTGGCCGTGTGCTCTGCCCTGCATTTCCCAGAGCTGGCCCCATGCCTAGGGCTGTCCCCAATGTCCCCAATGTCCCCTCCTGTCCCCAGCTGGGGCTGGCCGTGTGCTATGACCTGCGGTTCCCAGAGCTGGCCCCATGCCCAGGGCTGTCCCCAATGTCCCCAATGTCCCCTCCTGTCCCCAGCTGGGGCTGGCCGTGTGCTATGACCTGCGGTTCCCGGAGCTGGCCCAGGCCCTGCGTGGGGCCGGGGCCCAAATCCTGACCTTCCCCTCGGCCTTCACTGTCCCCACTGGAGCTGCACACTGGGAGGTGAGGGGACACCCTGGGGGGGCTTGGGGACACCCCTGGGGGGGCTTGGGGACACCTGGGGGGGCTTGGGGACACTCAACGGGGGGAGTTGGGGACACCCATGGTGGGGTTGGGGACATCCATGGGGGAGTTGGGGACTCCCTGGGGGTCTTGGGGACAGCACTGTCCCTGCAGGTGCTGCCAGGCTGCCACTGAGTGTCCCCTATGTCCCCCTTGGTGACAGTGCTGTCCCCCAGGTGCTGCTGTGTGCCCATGCCCCCCATATCCCTGCCAGGGTGCCATTGAGTGTCCCCCATGGTGACAACGCTGTCCCCTAGGTGCTGCTGCACGCCCGTGTCATTGAGCGTCCTTATGGGTGACACTGCTGTCCCCTCAGGTGCTGCCAGGGTGGCATTGAGTGTCCCCTATGTCCCCCTTGGTGACAGTGCTGTCCCCTCAGGTGCTGCCAGGGTGGCATTGAGTGCCCCCATGTCCCCCTTGGTGACAGTGCTGTCCCCTCAGGTGCTGCCAGGGTGCCATCGAGTGCCCTGTGTCCCCCTTAGTGACACCCCACTGCGTGCCCACGTCCCCCTCAGTGTCCCCACTGTCCCCCAGGTGCTGCTGCGTGCCCGTGCCACTGAGTGCCCCATGTCCCCCTTGGTGACACCACTGTCCCCCAGGTGCTGCTGCGTGCCCGTGCCATTGAGTGCTCCCATGTCCCCCTTTAGTGACACCCCACTGTGTGCCCACATCCCCCTCAGTGTCCCCACTGTCCCCCAGGTGCTGCTGCGTGCCCGTGCCATCGAGTGCCCCATGTCCCCCTTTAGTGACACCCCACTGTGTGCCCACGTCCCCCTCAGTGTCCCCACTGTCCCCCAGGTGCTGCTGCGTGCCCGTGCCATCGAGTGCCCCATGTCCCCCTTTAGTGACACCCCACTGTGTGCCCATGTCCCCCTCAGTGTCCCCACTGTCCCCCAGGTGCTGCTGCGTGCCCGTGCCATCGAGTGCCAGTGCTACGTGGTGGCCGCGGCTCAGACCGGCCGCCACAACGCCACCCGCGCCTCCTTCGGTCACTCGCTGGTGGCCGATCCCTGGGGCACCGTGGTGGCTCAGTGCCACCAGGGGCCAGGGCTCTGCCTGGCCCACATCGACCTGGCCTACCTGGAGCAGGTGCGCAGGGACCTGCCCGTGCACGGCCACCGCCGTGGGGACATCTACGGGACCCTCACGGGGACACCGGGGACGTGACGGCGCCGGGCGTGGGTGGGACACGCTCGGAATTTGCACCGGGTTTGCTGTTCTGTCCCCAAAGTGGAATGGCACAATGAATGTGTCCTCCCTGCTCTTTTTGGGGGTCCCAAATCAGCCCCAAATCTGCACCAATTCAGCCCTAAATCGGCCCCAAATCTGCACCAATTCAGCCTCAAATCTCCCACAAATCTTCACCAATTCAGCTCCAAATCTGCACCAATTCAGCCCCAAATCAGCCCCAAAGCTGCACCAATTCAGCTCCAAATCTGCACCAATTCAGCCCCAAATCTGCACCAATTCAGTCCCAAATCTGCACCAATTCAGCTCCAAATCTGCACCAATTCAGCTCCAAATCTGCCCTTTTTGTCCCCAAAGTGGAATGGCACAATGTGTCCTCCCTGCTCTTTTTGGGGGTCCCAAATCAGTCCCAAATCTCCATCAACTTGGTCCCAAATCTGCACCAATTCAGCCCCAAATCTGCTCCAAATCAGTCCCAAATCTGCATTAATTCAACCTCAAATATTCCCCCAAATCAATCCCAAATCTGCATCAATTCAGCTCCAAATCTTCCCTTTTGTCCCAAAATGGAATGGCACAATGTGTCCCCCTTACTTTATTGAGGGTCCCAAATCTGCACCAATTTAGCCCCAAATCTGCCCCAAATCTGCATCAATTCAGCCCCAAATCTGCCCCAAATCTGCATCAATTCAGCCCCAAATCTGCCCCAAATCAGTCCCAAATCTGCATTAATCCAGCCACAAATATTCCCCCAAATCAGTCCCAAATCTGCATTAATCCAGCCCCAAATTGCCCACAAATCAGTCCCAAATCTGCACCAATTCAGCCCTGAATTGGCCCCAAATCTGCCCTTTTTATCCTCAAAATGGAACGGCACAATGTGGCCTCCCTGCTATTTTTAGGGGTCCCAAATCTGCACCAATTTAGCCCCAAATCAGTCCCAAATCTGCCTTTTTGTCCCCAAAATGGAATGGCACTACATGTCCCCCCCTTCTCTTTTTTTGGGGTCCCAAATCTGCACTAATTCAGCCCCAAATCTTCCCCCAAATCAGTCCCAAATCTGCCCTTTTTGTCCCCAAAATGAAATGCCACATGTCCTCCCTGCTCTCCTTTTGGGGTCCCCACTCTTTTTTGGGGTCCCGATTCATCCTCAAATTTGTTCCAATTCTGCATCAATTTAGCCCAAAATTGACCCCGAATCTGCCCCAAATCAGCTCCAATTTACACCAAATGTGGTCCAAATCAGCATTTTTGTCCCCAAAATGAAACAGCACAAAGTGTCCCCGTATTTTTTTGGGGGGAGTCCCAAATCTGCTCTGAAACTGCCCCAAAATCAACCCCAAATCTGCTTCGAATCAGCCCAAAATCAGCCCCAAATCTGCCCCAATTCACCCCAAAATCTGCATCAATTCAACCCCAAATCAGCCCAAATTTGCACTCAATCAGCACTTTTGTCCCCAAATGGGATTTCCAATTTTTTGGGGGGGGTTCCCCCTTTTTTAGGGGTTCTGGGGGGGAGGAATTTCTTTCTATTAAAATTTGAAAAATACAAAATCCCAGGAAATGACCCCAAAGTGTGGAGGAATTTTGGGATGGAAGGGATTGGGGACAACCCTGAACCCCCCAAGTGCCTGGGTGGGAATGGGGGGAAAAACAAGAAAAATGGGGAAAAACTCCATCCCATGTTGGGTTTTGGGGGAAAATGGGAATTTTTGGGGGGAAAAAACGGGGATTTGGGGAGGAAAATGGAAATTTTGGGGGAAATTGCCATTTGCTTTTCGTTGTTTTTAATGGATATAAAAGAGGGGAAAAATGAAGGGAAAATCATGGAAACCACAAGAAGGAATTTGAAAAGGAAAATGAGGAATTCTGGAATATTCCATCTTTCCAATGTTTCCCACACCTGAAATCCCCAATTCTGGCTTTTTCCTGCTGTTTTTAATGGATAAAAAAGAACAGAAAATAGGGGAAAAAAATCACAGAAAACACAAAGGAAAGGAGGAATTGACAGAGAAAAATGAGAAATTCTGGAACATTCTGTTATTCTGGGGTTTCCCAAACCTCAAATCCCCAATTCCCAGCGTGTTGCACCAATGGGATTTTTGCCTTTTTGCCATTTTTAATGGATATGAAAAACAGAAAATGAGGAAAAATCATGGAAAACACAAGAAGAGGGAAGAGTTTGTCAGAAAAAAAATGAGAGATTCTGGAATATTCCACACCCCCAAATCCCCAAATCCCAGCGTGTTCCACCAATGGGATTTTGGCCTTTTCATCACCATTTTTAATGGAAAAAAAAAGAAAAAAAATAGGGAGAAA
This sequence comes from Agelaius phoeniceus, assembly GCF_020745825.1. Lineage (NCBI taxonomy): Eukaryota > Metazoa > Chordata > Aves > Passeriformes > Icteridae > Agelaius > Agelaius phoeniceus. The sequence goes on along the minus strand of NW_026531114.1, from coordinate 38,522 downwards.
ATATGGAAAACATAAAGAAAAGGAGGAATTGACAGGAAAAAAGTGAGGAATTCTGGAATATTCCAAATCCCCAAATCCCAGTGTGTTGCACCAATGGGATTTTTGCCTTTTCATCACCATTTTCAATGGAAAAAAAAGAAAAAGGAAGAAAACATGGAAAACATAAATTGAAGAAAGAAATGACAGAGCAAAGTGAGGAATTCTGGAATATTCCACACCCCAAATCCCCAAATCCCAGCGTGTCGCACCAATGGGGTTTTTGCCTTTTCATCACCATTTTTAATGGATAAAAAGGAAAGAAAATGGGAAGAAAACATGGAAAACATAAAGAAAAGGAGAAAATGTGGAAAACATAAGGAGGAAATGACAGAGCAAAGTGAGGAATTCTGGAATATTCCACACCCCCAAATCCCAGCGTGTCGCACCAATGGGATTTTTGCCTTTTCATCACCATTTTTAATGGATACAAAAGAAAAAACAGGAGGGGGAAAACCCCATGGAAAACACAAGGAGAACCCATCAGGAACCCCAAAAACCTCCGAATCCCGGAATCCCCCACGCCTCCAACCCTCCCCAAATCCACGAGCGAGCTCCGCCGAAGAACCCGGGGGGTGGAAGAGGAGAAAACAAAAAACCAGGAAAAACCCCCAAAAAAAACCCTCAAAAAAAACTGCGGGAAAGGCGGGGAGGGGACGGGGGTGAATCCCTCAGGGAGCCGTGTGGAGCATCAAGTTCCTGAGGAGTTTCTGGCGACCCAACTCGTAATCCTCCTCGTCCACGTTGACCAGCAGCTTGATGGCCTCGTGGCCCACGGCCTGTTTGAGCGAGTCCGTGATGAAGACGCCCTTGAGGGCCTCCAGGAGGGAGCCGTTGATGTAATCCCGCCAGAAGGCGTCGAGGTAGGTGAGCTCCGAGAATTTGATGTCGCAGATGATGGAGCCCAAATCCCGCGATTTCAGGATGGTGTTGGCCTGGTTGAAGCGCTCGAATTGGCGCTCCAGAGGGTCCTGCTTGTTGGAGAAGACGTTGCCGTGCAGGGCGGAGTCGTGCTGGCAGTACTCGGCGCGCACGCGCAGGCGGATGTCTGGGATTGAGGGGGGAAATGGGGGGTTAGGGTCGGGGAATGTGGGGGTTGGGATTGGGGAATGTGGGGTTTGGGATTGGGGGAATGGGGTTTGGGATTGGGGGAAATGGGGGGTTAGGGTCGGGGAATGTGGGGTTGGGGATTGGGGAATGTGGGGTTTGGGATTGGGAAATGGAGGGTTAGGGTCAGGGAATGTGGGGTTTGGGATTGGGGAATGTGGGGTTTGGGATTGGGGAATGTGGGGTTTGGGATTGGGGGAAATGGGGGGTTAGGGTCGGGGAATGTGGGGTTTGGGATTGGGGGATTGGGGTTTGGGATTGGGGAAATGGGGTTTGGGATTGGGGGAAATGGGGGGTTAGGGTCGGGGAATGTGGGGTTTGGGATTGGGGAATGTGGGGGTTGGGATTGGGGGAAATTGGGGATTAGGATTGGGGGAATGGGGTTTGGGATTGGGGAATGTGGGGTTTGGGATTGGGGAAATGGGGGATTAGGGTCAGGGAATGTGGGGTTTGGGATTGGGGGAATGTGGGGTTAGGGTCGGGGAATGTGGGGTTTAGGACTGGGGGAATGGGGTTTAGGGACTGGGAGAATGTGGGTTTCTCCCTGGGGATCCCATTCCCAATCCCACATTCCCAATCCCACATTCCCAATCCCACATTCCCAGCCCTCTCACCGCAGGTCTGTTTCTCCCTGGGGATCCCAATCCCAATCCCACATTCCCAATCCCACATTCCAAATCCCACATTCCCAGCCCCTCTCACCGCAGGTCTGTTTCTCCTTGGGGATCCCATTCCCAATCCCAATCCCACATTCCCAATCCCACAATCCCACATTCCCAATCCCACATTCCCAGCCCCTCTCACCGCAGGTCTGTTTCTCCTTGGGGATCCCAATCCCACATTCCCAATCCCACAATCCCACATTCCCAATCCCATATTCCCAGCCCCTCTCACCGCAGGTCTGTTTCTCCTTGGGGATCCCATTCCCAATCCCAATCCCACATTCCCAATCCCAATCCCATATTCCCAGCCCCTCTCACCGCAGGTCTGTTTCTCCTTGGGGATCCCAATCCCACATTCCCAATCCCACATTCCCAATCCCACATTCCCAATCCCATATTCCCAATCCCACATTCCCAGCCCCTCTCACCGCAGGTCTGTTTCTCCTTGGGGTCGGGGGTCGCTGACTTCCTGCGTTTCCGTTGGCTCCCGAGGAGGCTTCGGGCCCGGCCCGGGCGCTTCGGGCCCAGCTGGGGCCCCCCCGGGGGGCAGCACAGGGACGGGTGGGGGGCAGGCACTGGGACATGGGGGAGGAAATGGGGTCAGAGATCCCAAATACAACCCCAGAGATCCCAAATCCAACCCCAGAGATCCCAAACCCCATCCTCCCCCAGGGATGGGTGGGGGCAGGCACTGGGATATGGGGGAAATGGAGTCAGGGACCCCAAATCCAACCCCAGAAACCCCAAACCCATCCATCAGATCTGGGCACAGTCCCCCAAACCCAGAGCCCTGGGAGGCTCTGGGGTCAGGAACTTTGGGATGACCCCAAGGGCGGTGGTGACCCCAAATGGGAGCGATGATCCCAAATGGGAGTGATGATCCCAAATGGGGGTGATGACCCCAAAGGAGGGGGCAACTATGATCCCATGGGGGGCCAGTGACCCCAAAAGGGTGATGATGATCCCAAATGGAGGTGATGACCCCTAAGGGTGACAATGACCCCAAAGGGTGACGATGACCCCAAATGGGGGTGACGATGACCCCAAATGGGGAAGGAGGCCCCAAAGGATGACGATGATCCCAAATGGGAATGACAATGATCTCAAGAGGGGACAGTGACCCCAAATGGGAGTAATGATCCCAAAGGGAAGAGTAAGGAAGATCCCAAATGGGGGTGATGATCCCAAAGGAGGGGATGACAATGACCCCAAAAGGGGACAGTGACCCCAAAGGGTGATGATGACCCGAAATGGGGATGACAGTGGCCCCAAAAGGGGGGTGACAGTGGCCCCAAAAGGGGTGACAGTGACCCCAAAAGGGGGTCCGTACCTGATTTGTGGGGGTGGCCGAGGCCGGGCGGGGCCCCCCCGGGCGCGCGGGGGGTGACGTAGCGGATGGACGTCTCCTCCAGGTACTTGTCCACCAGGTCCGGGCACACTGGGAACGGGAACGGGAATGTCACCGGGATGGGAATGCCACCGGGATGGAACGGGAACAGGAACGTCACCGGGATGGGAATGTCACCGGGATGGGAATGTCACCGGGATGGCACAGGAACGGGAACGTCACCGGGATGGGAATGTCACCGGGATGGGAATGTCACCGGGATGGCATGGGAACGGGAACGTCACCGGGATGGGAATGTCACCGGGATGGAACAGGAATGGGAATGTCACCGGGATGGGAATGTCACCGGGATGGAACAGGAATGGGAACGTCACCGGGATGGAACAGGAATGGGAATGTCACCGGGATGGCACGGGGAATGGGAATGTCATGGGAATGTCCCGGGAATGGCACCGGGATGGCATGGGAATGGCACGGGGAATGGGAATGTCTCCAGGATGGCATGGGAATGGGAATGGCATGGGAATGGCACTAGGAATGGCACCGGGAATGGGAATGTCACAGGAATGGCACCGGGAACGGCAGACGATGGTGTGACCCCAATACCGCTGTACACTGTGGCAGTGACCCCATATATCGCGATATATCGTGACATATTGTGACAGACGCTCAACGGGGCACCCACCACCTCTTGAGGCTGATGCAGAGCAGCAGCTCGTGGCGGGTGATGATGTGACCCCAATACCTCCATACAGTAACACTGACCCCATAAATCACGACAGTGACCTCATATATCGTGATATACCACAGTGGACATGCACCGGGGCGCCGCCTCTTGAGGCTGACATAGGGCAGCAGGTCATGGTGGGTGATGATGTCACCCCAACACCCCGATATCACCCCGTATATCGCGACAGTGACCCCATATATCACGATATATCGTGACATATCACCCCAGGTGCTACCTCTTGAGGCTGACATAGGGCAGCAGCTCGTGGCGGGTGATGATGTCACCCCAATACCCCGATATCACCCCATATATCACAATATATCGTGACATATCACCACACCAGGCACTCACCGGGGCGCCGCCTCTTGAGGCTGACGTAGGGCAGCAGGTCGTGGCGGGTGATGATGCGCAGCAGCTGCAGCAGCTGCCGCAGGTTGCTCTCGTCGCAGCGGCCCTGGCGCTCCAGGGCCAGCAGGAAATCGCGGCCCGAGCGGATGCGGCCGCGCTCGGCCTCGTCCAGCACGTCCACGAAGAGGAAGGAGAGCACGCGCACGTCGCGGTGCGTCAGCTGCGCGCCCACGATGTCGAACATGCGGTGCAGCGAGTACAGGCCCTGCTCGCGCTCGCACCGGCTCCTCCGGCCACGGCACCGCGCCGCCCGTGCCACCGCCGGCGCCGCCACCGCCTGCGCCGCGCTTCCGGCCCGCCATGGGCACCTGGGGACATGGGGGACAATGGGACATGGGGTCAGTACAGGCCCTGCTCGCGCTCGCCCGGCTCCTCCGGCCACGGCACCGACCCTGTGCCACCGCCGGCGCCGCCACCGCCTGCGCCGCGCTTCCGGCCCGCCATGGGCACCTGGGGACATGGGGACAATGGGACATGGGGTCAGACGTGGGGTCAGTGGGATATGGGGTCACTACAGGCCCTGCTCGCGCTTGCCCGGCTCCTCTGGCCACTATTGGCACTGCCAGTGCTGTGCTTCCGGCCCGCCATGGGCACCTGGGGACACCAATATGGGACATGGGGACAGACATGGGGTCGGTGGGATATGGGGTCAGTGGGATATGGGGTCAGTACAGGCCCTGCTCACGCTTGTCCGGCTCCTCTGGCCACCACTGCCACCATTGGCACTGCCAGTGCCACGCTTCCAGCCCACCATGGGCACCTGGGGACATGGGGATAGACATGGGGTCAGACATGGGGTCAGTACAGGGGTCAGTGGGATATGGGGTCAGTACAGGCCCTGCTCGCGCTCACCCGGCTCCTCTGGCCACCACTGCCACCATCGGTGCCACGTTTCTGGCCCACCATGGGCACCTGGGGACATGGGGTCAGTGGGACATGGGGACAATGGGACATGGGGACAATGGGACACAGGGTCAGTACAGGCCCTGCTCGCGCTCGCCCGCCTCCTCGGGCCACGGCACCAACCCTGTGCCACCACTGGCAGTGCCACCGCCTGCGCCGCGTTTCTGGCCCGCCATGGGCACCTGGGGACACCAATATGGGACATGGGGTCAGACATGGGGTCAGTGGGACATGGGGTCACTACAGGCCCTGCTTGCGCTTGTCCGGCTCCTCTGGCCACCACTGGCACCATCAGTGCCACGTTTCCGGCCCGCCATGGGCACCTGGGGACACCAATAGGGGACATGGGGTCACAGGGACATGGGGACAATGGGACATGGGGTCAGTGGGACATGGGGTCAGTACAGGGCTCAGTACAGGCCCTGCCTGCCCTTGTCCAGCTCCTCTGGCCACCACTGGCAGTGCCCACCGTGGGCACCTGGGGACACGGGGACAATGGGACACAGGGTCAGGGACAAGGCCCTGTCACAGCCACTGCGCTTCTGGCCCACCGTGGGCACCTGGGGACACGGGGATCTCAACCCCAAATCCCAAGGATTTTCCATCAGGATCCCAATCCCGGGGATTTTCTGTTGGAATCCACTCAGGATCCCAACCCCAATCCCTGGGATTTTCCTTTGGGATCCCAACCCAAATCCCTGGGATTTTCCTTTGGGATCCCAACCCCAATCCCAGGGATTTTCCTTTGGGATCCCAACCCCAATCCCAGGGATTTTCCAGTGGGATCCTCTCAGGATCCTGACCCAAATCCTGGGGATTTTCCATTGGAATCCACTCAGGATCCTGACTCCAATCCCAGTGATTTTCCAGTGGGATCCCGATCCCAATCCTGGGGATTTTCCATTGGAATCCTGACCCCAATCTCTCCAGTTTTCCATCAGGATCCTGACCCAAATCCCAGGGATTTTCCAATGGGATCCACTCAGGATCCCAACCTCAATCCCAGAGATTTTCCATCAGGATCCCAAACCCAATCCCAGGGATTTTCCAGTGGGATCCCAACCCCAGTCTCTGCATTTTTCCATCAGGATCCCAACCACAATCCTGGGGATTTTCCATTGGAATCCACTCAGGATCCTGACCCCAATCTCTGGGATTTTCCACTGGGATCCTGACCCCAATCCCAGGATTTTCCAGTGGGATCCTGACCCCAAATCCTGGTGATTTTCCAGTGGGATCCTGACCCCAATCTCTGGGATTTTCCACTGGGATCCTGACCCCAATCTCTCTGTTTTCCTATCAGGATTCCAACCCCAATCCCAGGATTTTCCATCAGGGCCTCAATCCCAGATTTCCCTGGGATCCACCCCCGTCCCCGCTCCAGCCTTTCCCTGTCTACAATCTCCCAAACAAAGGGAAAACATTGGGATCACGACAGGAACCCCCCACCCACCCCAATTCCTCTCCAAGGAGGAAATTCCAAAAAAATCCCTGGAAAAAAAAAACCTGGCCCCAGCTCCAGGGCAAACAGGAATGGGAAGCACCTGGTGCTGTGATCCTGCATTTTTTTTAGGGAATTTTCCTTAAAATGTCTCTTTTTTCCCTCAATTTGGGTGGTGAATTGTACAAAAATTGGGAAAAACCCTTGGATTCATCAGCACCAACCCCCCTGGAATGATCCTGGATGGTTTTCCTCCTGTGGAAGCCAGAAAAAAATCCAAAGAAATCTGGGAAAATTGAGGTTTTATGGAAGTGCTGAATCCTGGGAAAGGGGAATTTTAGGGATTAAACTTCCAAAATAAATCCACAAAAATGGTCCCAAGCAGGGAATTCTGGCTGTGGAGGAGATCCCAAGATTCCAATGACTCCCAAAATCCTGAAATCCCAAAATCCACAGGGGTGGGAGGTGGAAATCCCCAAAAATCCGTGAATTTTCCTCAGAAAGGAGCAAGAAAAATCCCTCAGGAAAACACAAGGATCCCAAAATCTCTCAGAAAATCCCTCCCACCCCTCTCTGGAGGCTTTTCCCAGGAAGAGAATTCCGGGAGCATTCAAATAATTTCGGGATAAACGGGAAAAACGAGTTCCTGGAGTTTCCCAGGGCTCAGCCCCATGGGATCTCTGCAGATATTTTGGAATTTTTCCCACTAAATCCAGGCCAAAACCGTCAGAATTCCAGAATTATCCCTAAAAATCCCAGCCTGGGTGGGGAGAAAAAGCCCAAATCCCAAATTTTAGGTGAATTTTCCAAGGGAAATGGACATGAAGGAGACTTTTCCCCCCCCAGTTCCCAGGGATAGGAACAATTCCCAAACAACTGGGGAAAAACTCCCAAAAATTTGGATTAATCCTGAATTTTCCTCTTTTTTTCTGATGAATTCACCACCTAAATCCAATAGGAATTCCCAAAAATCCATTCCCAGCCCCAATAAATTGGATTTTTTGGGAAGAAGAGGAGCTCCAGAGGCTGAGGAGGAGGAGGAGGAAGCTCCTGACAAAACATCCCAAGGAAAACCAGCTCTGGAATTTGGGGCTGGAATTTGGGAATTCCCAGCTCTGGAACCAGCTGGGAATGTGGGAATTGAATTCCTGAGCTTCTCCTGATCCATCCCCAAATTCCTTGGATCCATCAGGACCTTCTGGATCCATCCATGGATCGATCCCAGACCTCTCCAACTCCATCAGGACTCTCTGGATCCATCCCAAACCCCTTTAGATCCATCCTGACCTTCCCTGGCTCTATCCTGAACCTCTCTGGATCCATCAGGACCTTCTGGATCCATCCCTAGATCCATCTCAGACCTCTCCAACTCCATCAGGACCCTCTGGATCCATCCCAAACCCCCTTGGATCCATCTTGAACTTCTCTGGATCCATCAGGACCCTCTGGATCCATCCCAAACCCCTTTGGATCCATCTTGAACTTCTCTGGATCTATCTCAGACCTCTCCAGATCCATCAGGATCCTCTGGATCCATCCCAAACTTCCTTAGATCCACCCTGAGGCCCTTTGGATCCATCCTGAACCTCTCTGGATCCATCAGGACCTTCTGGATCCCTCCCAGGATCCATCTCAGACCTCTCCAACTCCATCAGGACCCTCTGGATCCATCCCTAGATCCATCCCAAACCCATCCATCTCCATCAGGATCCTCTGGATCCATCCCAAACTTCCTTAGATCCACCCTGAGGCCCTTTGGATCCATCCTGAACCTCTCTGGATCCATCAGGACCTTCTGGATCCATCCCTGGATCCATCCCAAGCACCTCCAGCTCCATCAGGACCCTCTGGATCCATCCCAAACCCTTTTGGATCCATCTTGAACTTCTCTGGATCCATCAGGACCCTCTGGATCCATCCCAAAACCCTTTAGATCCATCCCAGACCCCTCCAGCTCCATCAGGACCTTCAAGATCCATCCCAAACCCCTCGGGATCCATCTTGAACCTCTTTGGATCCACCCTGAACCTCTCTGGATCCATCCCAGACCTCTCCAGAACCTTCAGGACTCTCTGGATCCATCCCAAACCCCTTTAGATCCATCCTAGACCTCTCCAGATCCACCCTGACCCTCTCTGGATCCATCAGGATCTTCTGGATCCATCCCAGACCTCTGCAGATCCATCAGGACCCTCTGGATCCATCCCTGGATCCACCCTGATCCTCTCCAGATCCATCCCGACCTTCCCTGGATCCCTCCCTTGTCCCACCCCCCCGGCTAAATCCCAAATTAATTCAATCCCCAATTAATTAAATCCCGAACCAGCCCCCGGACCCACCTCAGCCGTGCCCGATCGCGGCTCCCGGGCGTTCTCGGCGATCTCCGATCCCTTTTTTCCTTCTCCTTGATTTTCCTTTCCAATAAATCTCCCCCAAAAAAATCCCCACGGAGGCTCCCAAAGTTCCAGCGATTCCGGGAGCGCTGTCAGTCCTTGCCGGAAAACACCGGATTTTTCCCCAATTCCCCCCCCCCCCCCCACCAAAAAAAAACCCTTTTTTAAATTATTTTTTAATTTCCTAATTAATAATTTAGCGAGGAAAAACCAAGCGTTGCCTTTAAGTCATTCCCGGTTCCAGGGTCGACATTCCCGAGGCAGGAATTCCCTGGATCGCGGATTTCTGGCGGATTTTATTCGCTCAAAACAAAAACCGCAATAAAAAACCCCAAAAAAACTCGCTGGGCTGAAGAAATCCTTGGAATTTCATCCCGTTCCTGCTGGGCCTCAAATCCCGGGATTTTCTGACCCTCGGGAGGAGCCGAAATCCCGGAAAAAAAAAACGGGAAAAGCGCTGTTAAATAAACAAATTAAAAAAAAATAAACCAAACAAAAAAACTCCGATTTTACTGCGATTTCGGCTGAAATCGGCCCCGAATTCCAGCGAGAAAGAACCAAAACCGGGGGCACCGGGGGGCTCCGTCAAAGGACCTCAAAGCCCCGGTTCAACCCCGGAGGCCTCGGGAAGGGCCCGGTTCGACCCCAAAAAGCGCCGGTCAAGGCCCGGTTCAGCCCCGGTAAGGCAGCAAACGGCACCACCGAGCCCGGGGATGCCCCAAACGGCCCCGCCGAGCCCCGAAAGGCGGCGGGGAGGCCCCGGTAAGGCCGCAAAAGGCCCCGAGCAGGCCCCGCGTCTCCCCGGGGGAGGCTCTGGTCAGGCCCCGGGGAGGCTCCGGCGGCGTCAGCGTCGCGAGGAGCGGCGGGGGGAGCGACGGGGCCCCCCCTGCGGGCCCGTCCCAGCCCGCCGAGTGCGGGGGCCCCTCCCGGCCCCTCACGGCCCCTCAGGGCCGGCCCAGCCCCGGCGCCGCCATCTTGGCTCCGTCCGCTCCGCTCCCCGCTCCCTGCGGGCGGCTCCGCCCTGACGCAACTTCCGGCAGGCAGAGGCCACGCCCCCTTCTCCGCCTCGGAGCCGCGCCCACATCCGGGCACCCGCGCGCCCGCCGCGGCTTCACGCCCATAGGTAAACACGGGGAGGGCGGCGCCATGTTGGGTGAGGGCAAGATGGCGGCTACATCCGGGTTTCTGCTGTTGGCGTCAGCGCTATTGGTTAGCACGGGACGGGCGCCATCTTGATTAAGGGCAGCCTGGCAGCGCGGGGCCGCGTGGCGGCGCGGGCGCCATCTTGGAAATCGTGAGGCGGAGGTGCCGCCATCTTAACTGAGGGCTGCAAGGGGGGTCTCGGGGGGGGTCTCTGAGATTTTGATGATTTTTGGTGTTTTGAGGTCTTTTTTGGGGCGTTTTGGGAAGGGGTGAGGAGGGGAGGGTGGGGATAGGTTCAGGAGGGCTTCTGAGGGGAGGGGAGAGCGGTGGGGTGGGGTTGATTGAGGGGGTCTGCGCGGGGGGATGAGGGGGACAACGGGAGGGGCACGGGGACAATGCGGGAGGAGGAGGAGGAGGAGCCCGTCCTGAGGGCGGGGGGGACACCCTGGCGACAAGGAGGCGACAACTGGGAGGGCAATGCCACCCCCATGGCCCCGAGCGCTCCCCACCCACGGGTGGGGCCCTTCACCTTTGCCCCTTCCTGGGTGGGGAAACTGAGGCAGGGCAGGGAGGGGACACGGGGGGAAGGGGGGGGTGACCTGGGTGTGTCCCCTCCCTCACCCTCAGTGTCCCCTTCCCTCCCCCCCACCCCCTTCCTCGGCTGCCCCGGGGCGCGGCAATTAACGATTGTAATTGTAATTAGTGTCATTAGCGCGGCACGCGCCACCGCGGCGCCGGGCCCCGAACCGGGGGCGGGGAGGGAACCTCGGTGAGGCCCCCCCGGGGTTGGGGGGACACCGGGGAGGGACCCAGGGGACACGGGGGGGGGACACACACGGGGGGGGGACACACACGGGGGGGTTATCCAGGGTCACACCGGCGCTTCCCCGGTGGTGCCCGGGGGGGTCCCGGAACAGAACCGGGGGTGTCCCCGCTGTCCCGGTGGTGTCCGAAACAGAAGCGGGAGGTGTCCCCGGAGGATCCAGGGGGGTCCCGGTGCTGTCCCCGCTGTCCCGGCGGGGTCCCGGTGCTGTCCCCGCTGTCCCGGGAGTGTCCCCGCCGTCCCGGGTGGCGCTGGTGGCGCTGGGGGCCTCTGCCCGGGGCGGGGCGCGGTGCCCGGGCGGTGTCCGGGCGGTCCCGGTGAGTCACGGTGCCCCCCCCCGCCCGCGCCCCCCGGTCCGGCCCGCCCCCGCCGTGCCTATCCCGGGCCGGACCGCGCCCCGGCACTGCCCGCACCGCCACCGGCACCGAGCACCGGCACCGAGCCCCGCACGGTGAGTGAGAGCGGCACCCCCGGCAACGGGGGCTCGGTCCCGCACCCCAAAACTGGGGAACTCCATCCTCAAATCGCGGTTTGGGGTCTAAATTCCAATTTGGGGTCCCCCCGCCCGGTAACGGGAACGGAGGGTCGGTCCCGCATCCCAAAATGGGGAACCCCATCCCCAAATCACGGTTTGGGGTCTAAACCCGGGTTTGGGGTCCCCCTCCCGGTAACGGGAACGGGGGCTCGGTCCCGCACCCCAAAATGGGGAACCCCATCCCCAAATCACGGTTTGGGGTCTAAACCCGGGTTTGGGGTCCCCCTCCCGGTAACGGGAACGGGGGCTCGGTCCCACACCCCAAAATGGGGAACCCCATCCCCAAATCCCGCTTTGGGGTCTAAATTCCTTTTTGGGGTCCCCCTCCCGGCCCTGTACCGGGGGGCCCCATCCCGGTGTCCGTTTTTGGGGGGTCTCCATCCCCAAACCCCATTTGGGGACGGATCAATCCTGTCCCCACATTTGGGGTCCCGCGCCCCGATTTGGGGGGGGAATTTTCAGCATCACTTCGGGGGACCCCATCCCTGTCCCCCACTTTGGGGGGTTTCCATCCCCAAACCCCCTTTTTGGGGGTCTCACCCTTTTTGGGGGTCCCACCCTTTTGGGAAGTTCACTTTTGGGGTGGTTCCATCGTTTTTTGGGGTTCCTCCTTCTTGGGGCGGTTCCCATTTTCTGGGGGTCACTTTTGGGGGAATTCCTCCTTTTTGGGGCGGTTCCTCCATTTTTTTGAGCGTTCCCCTTTTTCGGGGGTCCCCCTTTTCTGGGAGGTCACTTTTGGGGGGATTCCTCCTTTTTTTGGGGGGGGGGGCGCATTTTGGGAATTCCTCCTTTTTTGAAGATTCCCCTTTTTTGGGGATTCTCCTTTTTTGGGGGGGGGATTCCTCCTTTTTTTGGGGGGATTCTTCCTTTTTGGGGGCGTTCCTCCTTTTTAGGGGATTCCTCCTTTTTTTGGGGGGGATTCCTCCTTTTTTGGGGGGGATTCCTCCTTTTTGGGGGGATTCCTCCTTTTTTTGGGTGTGTCCTCCTTTTTGGCGGGATTCCTCCTTTTTGAGGGAATTCCTCCTTTTTTTGGGGGCTTCCTCCTTTTTTGGGGGGCTTCCTCTTTTTTGGGGGGGTTCCTCTTTTTTGGGGGGTTCCTCTTTTCCTCTTTTTTGGGGGATTCCTCCTTTTTGGAGGATTCCTCCTTTTTTTGGGGCGACTCTCATTTTGAGCTATTCCTCCTTTTTTTGGGGCGGTTCCCTTTTCTTTTTTTTTTTCAACTCTTCCCATTTTGTCCTGGGTCATTTTAGGGAGGATCCTTCATTTTTTTTAGGATTTTTTTTTTAAATTTTTGGGTGGGGGACCTGAGGCGGGACCGCCCCTACCCCTCCCCCCGTGAGTCACCGGGGTGTCCCCAAGGAGGGGGGGGGACACAGCGGCCACACCCTCGGGACGTGTCCCCCTCGTGTCCCCCCCGCGCTGAGTCACGCCCGGAGCATTCCCGGACATTCCTGGAAAATCCGCGGCGAGCGAGGGGGGGTTGGGGCGTCCTGGAGGGATTTTAGGGGATCCTGAAGGGATTTGGGGAGTGGCAACACGAATTTTGGGGTTCCCGGGAAGGATTTTGGGGCGTCCAGGAGAGATTTGTGGGGGCGCGGGGGGGAATTTGGAGGGGTCCCAGGAGGGAATCTTGGGGGAGCTCAGGGGGACTTTTGGGGGTCCCAGGAGGAATTTGGGGGTGGCATCAGGAATTTGGGGGATCCAGGAGGAATTGTGAGGAGTTGAGGGGGAATTTGGGGGATCCAGGAGGAATTGTGAGGGGGCTCAGGAGGAATTTGGGGGGGATCCAGGATGAATTTGAGATGGTCAGGGGAATTCTGGAGGGCTCAGGGAGAATTTGGGGCTCCCAGGATTGAAGTTTGGGGGGTCCAGGAGGAATTTCGGGGGTCCCAGGAGGGAATTTGGGGGATCCAGGAGGAATTTTGGGGAGTTCAGGGGGAATTTGGGGGATCCCAGGAGGGAATTTGGGAGGTCCAGGAGGAATTTGGGGGTCCCAGGAGGGAATTTGGGAGGTCCAGGAGGAATTTGGGGGTCCCAGGAGGGAATTTGGGAGGTCCAGGAGGAATTTGGGGGGTCCCAGGAGGGAATTTAGGGAGTTCAGGAGGAATTTGGGGGGTCCCAGGAGGGAATTTGGGAGGTCCAGGGGGAATTTGGGGGATCCAGGAGGAATTTTGGGGGGCCCTGGGGGGGAATTGGGGGATCCAGGAGGAATTTGAGGGTCCCAGGAAGAATTTTGGGAGTGTCAGGAGGAATTTGGGAGATCCCATTGGGAATTTTGGGTTCCCATTAGGATTTTTGGGTTTCCCATCAGGATTTTTAAGGTTCCCATTGGGATTTTTGGGTTCCCATCAGGATTTTTAAGGTTCCCATCAGGCATTTTGGGTTTCCCATTGGCATTTTGGATTCCCATCAGGAATTTCAGGTTTCCAATGGGGGTTTTTGGGTTCCCATCAGGAATTTGGTTTTCCCATCAGGAATTTTGGGGTTCCCATTGGGATTTTTGGGTTTCCCATTGGGATTTTGGATTCCCATCAGGAATTTCAAGTTTCCAATGGGGTTTTTTGGGTTCCCATCAGGAATTTCAGGTTTCCCATTGGGATTTTGGGTTCCCATCAGGAATTTTGGGTTCCCATTAGGAATTTCAGGTTCCCCATTGGGATTTCGGATTCCCATCAGGAACTTTGTGTTTCCTATTGGTATTTTGGGGTTCCCATCAGGAATTTCAAGTTTCCCATCAGGAATTTCAGGTTTCCCATTAGGATTTTGGGTTCTCATCAGGAATTTTGGGTTCCCATCAGGAATTTCAGGTTTCCCATCAGGAATTTCAAGTTTCCAATGGGGTTTTTTGGGTTCCCATCAGGAATTTCAAGTTTCCAATGGGGTTTTTTGGGTTCCCATCAGGAATTTCAGGTTTCCCATTGGGATTTTGGGTTCCTATTAGGAATTTCAGGTTTCCCATCAGGAATTTCAGGTTTCCCATTGGGATTTTGGGTTCCTATTAGGAATTTCAGGTTTCTCATCCGGAATTTCAGGTTTCCCATTGGGATTTTGGGTTCCTATTAGGAATTTCAGGTTTCCCATCAGGAATTTCAGGTTTCCCATTGGGATTTTGGGTTCCCATCAGGAATTTCAGGTTTCCCATCAGGGATTTCGGGTTTCCCATCAGGAATTTCGGGTTCCCATCAGGAATTTTGGGTTTCCCATCAGGAATTTTAGGTTTTCCCATCGGGATTTTGTGTTTCTCACCAGGATCTTGGCAGCCCCAGGCAGGATGCCGTCGCAGCTGGAGCACGCCATGGAGACGCTGATGTTCACCTTCCACAAGTACGCGGGGGACAAGGAGCACCTGGCCAAGGAGGACCTCAGGGCCCTCATGGACAAGGAGTTCCCAGGGTTCCTCGAGGTGGGCACGGCTCTGTGGGGTCCATGGGGTCCATGGGATGGGATGGGATCCATGGGATGGGATCCATGAGATGGCATCTATGGGATCCATGGGATGGGATCTGTGAGATGGCATCCATGGGGTCCATGGGATGGGATGGGATGGGATGGGATGGGATGGGATGGGATCTATGTGAGCCATGGGGTGAAATCCATAGGATGGGGATCCATGAGATGGCATCTATGGGATCATGAGGTGGGATCCATGGGGTGGGATCAATGGGATCCATGAGATGGCATCTATGGGATCATGAGGTGGGATCCATGGGGTGGGATCAATGGGATCCATGAGATGACATTGATGGGATCCATGGGATGGGATCCATGAGATTTCATCGATGGGATCTATGGGATCCATGGGATGGCATCTATGGGATCCATGAGATCTATGGGATCCATGGGATGGCATCTATGGGATCCATGGCATGGGATCCATGGGATGAGATCAGTGGGAGGTAGAGAACCCCGAGATCAAACCTCATCAACCTTGGGATGGGATCCCATAAACCCTGGGATCAAACCAGACAGAACCGTGAGATCAAACCCTACAGACCCCCACACTGGATCCCATAGAACTCTGGGATCAGATCCTGTAAACCCCAGGATCAAACCTCATCAACCTTGGGATGGGATCCCACAAACCCTGGGATCAAACCCTATAGGATCCCAGGATTGGATCCCATAGAGCTCTGGGGTCAGATCCCATAAACCTTGGGATCAAATCTTATAGAACCCTGGAATCAGACCCCATAAACCTTGGGATGGGATCCCATAAACCCCAGGATCAAACCCTATAGAATCCCGGGACTGGATCCCATAAACTCTGGGATAGAACCCCACAGCACCCCAGGATCAGCTCCTGTAAAACCTTGGGATCAGGAGGTCATGATCCCCCCATTTCCCCCATTCCCATGTGGGATCTGACCCCGTTCCCATTTAGGATCTGACCCTGTTCCCATTTAGGATCTGACCCTTTTTCCCTCAGAACCAACGGGACCCCAACACCCTGAACCCCATCCTGCAGGACATGGAGCAGTGCGTGGGATCTGCCCCTGTTCCCATGTGGGATCTGACCCCATTCCCATGTGGGATCTGACCCCGTTCCCACGTGGGATCTGACCCTGTTCCCATGTGGGATCTGACCCCATTCCCATTTAGGATCTGACCCCATTCCCACGTGGGATCTGACCCCGTTCCCACGTGGGATCTGACCCCATTCCCATTTAGGATCTGACCCCATTCCCATTTAGGATCTGACCCCATTCCCACGTGGGATCTGACCCCGTTCCCATTTAGGATCTGACCCCATTCCCATTTAGGATCTGACCCCATTCCCATTTAGGATCTGACCCTTTTTCCCCCATTTTTTCCCCCAGAACCAGCAGGACCCCAACGCCTTTGATTGGATCCTGTGGGACCCCATTCCCATGTGGGATCTGACCCTGTTCCCATGTGGGATCTGACCCCGTTCCCATTTAGGATCTGACCCCATTCCCATTTAGGATCTGACCCATTTTCCCCTGTTTTTCCCCCAGAACCAGCGGGACCCCAACGCCCTGGACCGGATCCTGCGGGACGTTGAGCAGAGCCGCGATGGCCGCGTTGGCTTCCAGGGCTTCTTCTCGCTGGTGGCCGGGCTCACCATCGCCTGCAACGATTACTTCGTGCAGCACATGAAGCAGCGCGGCCGCCGCTGAGCCCCCCACCCATGGGTGCCCCCCCACCCACCCCCCCGGGGGTGTCACCCCAAACCCGCCTTGGATGCTGCCCCAATCCCAAATGTGTGCCTGATCCCCCTTTGGGGTTCTCATCTCTCCCCACAAAGGTCCTGATCTCATCTGGGGGTCCTGACGCCCCCCCATTGCAAGCTGAGACCCCCACCCATGGGTGCCCCCCACCCACCCACCCAGGGGTGTCACCCCAAACCCGCCTTGGATCCTGTCCCAACCCTAAATGTGTGCCCTGATCCCCCTTTGGGGTTCTGACCCCTTTCCCAAAGATCCTGACCCCCCCAAAATGTCCTGAACCCCTCCTGAGGAGCTGAGACCCCCACCCATGGGTGCCCCCCACCCACCCGGGGGTGTCACCCCAAACCTGCCTTGGATCCTCCCTTAACCCTAAACGTGTGCCTTGACCCTCATTTGGGGTCCTGACCCTGATTTGGGGTCCTGACCCCCCCCCCATGGGTGCCCCCCCCACCCATGGGTGCCCCCAGCCCCCCTGGCTCCTGCTGGGACCCTTCAGTGCCCCCCCCCCTCCCCCCCATGGGTGCCCCCACCCAGGGGTGCTGCCCTGACCCCCCAATAAAGGGTTTTGTATGAACTGGGGCTCTCACTGTTCTTGGGGTCCCTTTGGGGCCATTTTGGGGTCCCTTTGGGGCCATTTTGGGGTCCCTTTGGGATCCCTTTGGGGACACTCGGGGCGGTTGGGGCTGTAGGGGAGCTCTGTGGGGTGACAGTGGGGCCCAGGGGGGTGCATAGGGGATCTATAGGGGATCTGTGGGGTTGCATGGGGGATCTCTGTAGGGTCTCTATAGGGTCTCTCTCTATAGGGTTCTGTAGGGTCTCTATAGGATCCATAGAGTTCCATAGGACTCTGTAAGGTTCTCTCTAGAGTCTCTATAGGGTCGCTGTAGGGTCTCTGTAGGGTTCCATAGGGTTCCATGGGCTTCCATAGGTCTCTATAGGGTCTCTCTCTATAGGGTTCTCTGTAGGGTCTCTATAGGATCCATAGAGTTCCATCGGACTCTATAAGGTTCTCTCTAGAGTCTCTATCGGGTCTCTGTAGGTTTTCTATAGGGTTTCTATAGGGTCTCTCTCTGTAGGGCTCCACACGGCTCCGTTCCGGTCCTCCAGGCCCCGCCCCCGGAAGCGGGGAAACCCGGAAGCGCCGTGACGTCACGACGGTGGGCGGGGCCCCGGCGCACGCGGGTCCGGGCAGGGCTGGGGACGGAGAGCGGGGACACGGAGGGGACAGAGGGGAAGGGCCGGGCAGGGGGGACAGAGCGGGGCAGGGACCGGGAGGGACACGGGGACATCGGCCGGGGGCGGGGCTGGGGACGGGTGACGTCACGGGCAGCGGGGCGGGGGCTGGTGTGACACCGGCGGTGACGTCACCAGCGGGTGTGACATCACGGCCGGCGTCACTGACCAGGTGTGACATCAGCAGCGACAGCAGTGACGTCGGCAGGGAGCTCAGTGGCCGGCGTGACATCACCAATGTCACCAGGAACCAGGTGTGACATCACCGGTGACATCACCGACCAGGTGTGACCTCATTGTCCCTGTGTGACGTCACCGGTGCTGTCACCAAGCGCTGTGACCCCGGTGACATTGCGGTGACATTGCAGTGACATCACAGTGGCATTGTGGTGACGTCACGGTGACATTGTGGTGATGTTACGGTGATGTCCGTGGTGGCATCACATTGACATTGTGGTGACATCACGGTGACATCACGGTGACATCACGGTGATGTCGTGGTGACCTTGCAGTGACATCACAGTGACATCGCAGTGACAGCGCCGGTGACCTCGTTGTGACATCACGGTGACATTGCAGTGACATCTCAGTGACATCGCGGTGACATCGCGGTTGCATTCCGGTGACATCGCGGTGCCATCGCAGTGACCTTGCAGTGCCACCCCGGTGCCACCCTGGCCATGCTGCGCGGCGCCCGGGCGGTGGCTCGGGCCCTGTCCCCTGTGCCGTGTCCCCGGCGCCGCTGCCACCGGCCGTGTCCCCCCCTGCGGGACCTGGCTGTCCCCAACCCCGGCTGGAGCGAGCGCATGCGGCGCCACCACCGGCAACAGCTGGAGCGGGCCCGGGAGGAGGGCTGGGCACGGCTGCCATCGTACCGGCGGTACCGCCCCCGTGAGTGACACTGGCACTGTGTCATTGTCACCTGTGTCACTGTGGCATTGTGTCACTGTGTCACTGTGTCACTGTGGGCATGGCTGCCATCGTACCGGCAGTACCGCCCCCGTGAGTGACACTGGCACCGTGTCATTGTCACCTGTGTCATTGTCACCCGTGTCACTGTGTCATTGTGTCACTGTCATTGTCACCTGTGTCATTGTCACTGTGTCACTGTGGGCACGGCTGCCATCGTACCGGCGGTACCCGCCCCCGTGAGTGACACTGGCACCGTGTCATTGTCACCTGTGTCACCTGTGTCACTGTCACCTGTGTCACTGTGTCATTGTGTCACTGTGTCACTGTGTCACTGTGGGCATGGCTGCCATCGTACCGGCGGTACCGCCCCCGTGAGTGACACTGGCACTGTGTCACTGTCACCTGTGTCACCTGTGTCACTGTCACCTGTGTCACTGTGTCACTGTCACCTGTCATTGTCACCTGTGTCATTGTCACTGTGTCACCATGGGCACGGGAGGAGGGCTGGGCACGGCTGCCATCGTACCGGCGGTACCGCCCCCGTGAGTGACACTGGCACTGTGTCATTGTCACTGTGTCACTGTCACCTGTGTCACTGTGTCATTGTGTCATTGTCACTGTGTCACTGTGGGCACGGCTGCCATCGTACCGGCAGTACCGCCCCTGTGAGTGACACTGGCACTGTCATTGTGTCATTGTCACTGTGTCACTGTCACCTGTGTCACTGTGTCATTGTGTCATTGTCACCTGTGTCATTGTCACTGTGTCACTGTGGGCCCGGGAGGAGGGCTGGGCACGGCTGCCATCGTACCGGCGGTACCGCCCCCGTGAGTGACACTGGCACTGTCATTGTCACCTGTGTCATTGTCACCTGTGTCACTGTGTCATTGTCACCTGTGTCACTGTGTCACTGTGTTACTGTGTCATTGTCACCTGTGTCACTGTGTCATTGTGTCACTGTCATTGTGCCATTGTCACTGTGTCACCGTGGGCACGGCTGCCATCCTACTGACAGTACTGCCTATGTGGGTGACATTGACACTGTGTCATTGTCATTGTGTCATTGTGTGACTGTCATTGACACTGTGTCATTGTCATTGTGTCATTGTCATTGTGTCATTGTGTGACTGTCATTGTCACTGTGTCATTGTCACTGTGTCACTGTGTGACCGTGGGCACGGCTGCCCAGCTACCGGAGATACTGTCCCTGTGAGTGGCACTGTGTCACTGTGTCACCTGTCATTGTCATTGTCACTGTGTCACTGTATCCCTGTATCCCTGTGTCACTACTGTCACCTGTGTCACCTGTGTCCCCATGTCCCCAGTGTCCCCAATGTCCCCAGTGTCCCCAGCCTGGTGACAGCGCTGTCCCCGCAGAGATGCTGGGGCTGCCCGGTGACGGTGACAGGGACAGTGACAGGGACAGGGACACGCGGCTGTTCCCGAGGGCCATCGAGGGTGACGGGGACGGCTTCGAGTTTGTCATGTTCCTGAATGTCCCCAAGGGCCGCCTGCGCTGCCTGTGCCAGCTGGGGCCCTTCCTCGAGGGACACCCGGGGTGAGTCACTGTCACCCATTGTCACCCATTGTCACCCGCTGTCACCTATTGTCACTGAATGTCACTTCTTGTCACCTCCTGTGCCAACCCAGGCTCTTCGCACAGGGACACCTGGGGTGACCCCCCTGTCACCTCCTGTCCCCTGTGTGGCGCTGCTGCCATCTGTCACCCTCATGTCCCCTGCTGTCCTCAATATCCCCGTGCTGTCCCCATGTCCCTGCTGTCCCCATCTCCCCCAGCTGTCCCCAATGATGTCCCCGATGTCCCCAGGCTGGCCCACGGCGGTGCCATCGCCACCCTCATTGACACCTCCCTGGGGACGCTGGCGCTGGCGGTGGCCGGGCGGGTGGTGACAGCCAACCTCAGCATCGACTACCTGGCGTGAGTGCCACTGTCCCCAGCGGTGTCCCCAAGGGTCAAGGGGTGTCCCCAAGGAGGGGCTGGGTGTCCCCAAGGAGGGGATGAGTGTCCCCAAGGGTGGTGTGTCTGTCCCCAAAGGGCCAGGAGATGTCCCCAAGGGTCAGGGGGTGTTCCCAAGGGTGTCTTAGGTGTCCCTAAGGGTGGCAGGAGTGTTCCCAGAGGGTGTCCCCAAGAAGGGTTTAAGTGTCCCCAAAGGGCCAGGAGGTGTCCCCAAGGGTCGGGGGGTGTCCCCAGGGGTGTTTTAAATGTCCCCAAGGATGGTGTGAGTGTCCCCAAAGGGCCAGGGGATGTCACCAAGGAGGGTCTGGGTGTCCCCAAGGGTGTCTCAAATGTCCCCAAGGGTGGTGTGAGTGTCCCCAGGGGAGGGCACACACACCTAGGGGGACACAAGGGGACATGAGAGTGACAGGGGACACTGGGATGACCGGGGGGGACACAGGGTGACACACAAGGGACATTGGGGTGGCCAGGGGGGCAGAGGAGGGACAGGGTGGGGACCAGGGCGACGCTGAGGTGACATTAGGGGACATGGGGGTGACTGGAGTGGCCATGAAGGGACCCGGGGGTGACCGGGGCAGGGGACAAAAGAGGACACTGGGGGCTGTGACGGTGACAGGGGTGGCACAGAGGGGCTGTGACGGTGACAGGGGTGGCACAGGGGGCCCTGGTGTCACTGTGTGTCCCCGGTGTCCCCCGCTGTCCCCAGGCCTGTCCCCCTGCTCTCGGTGCTCCTGCTCGAGGCGTTCCTGCAGCGCCAGCAGGGCCGGAAGCTCTTCCTGGGCTGTGACCTGTGGGACGCTGAGGGGACAACGCTGCACGCCAAGGCCACCGGTGAGGGACACGGGGACACTGGGGACACTGGGGACATTGGGGACAGCCTGGGGACATTGGGGACAGCCTGGGGACATTGGGGACATTGGGGACACGGGGACATTGGAGGCACTGGGGACAACGCTGCACGCCAAGGCCACCGGTGAGGGACACGGGGACACTGGGGACAACCTGGGGACATTGGGGACAGCCTGGGGACACTGGGGACAGCCTGGGGACACCAGGGACATGGGGACATTGGGGACAGCCTGGGGACATTGGGGACACCAGGGACATGGGGACATTGGGGACAGCCTGGGGACATTGGGGACACTGGGGACAACACTGCACACCAAGGCCACTGGTGAGGGACATGGGGACACTGGGGACAGCCTGGGGACATTGGGGGCACCGGGGACAGCCTGGGGACACTGGGGACAGCCTGGGGACAACGCTGCATGCCAAGGCCACCAGTGAGGGACATGGGGACACTCTGGGGACACTGGGGACAGCTTGAGGACACTGGGGACATTGGGCTCAATGCTGCACACCAGGGCCACCAGTGAGGGACACTGGGGACAGGGCTAGGGACACATGTGGGGACACTGGGAGGGGTGGGGACACATCTGGGGACACTGGGAGGGGTGGGGACACACTTGGGGACACTGTGGGTCCCCACCTGAGGTGTCCCCTCTGTCCCCAGGGCTCTTCATCCAGCTGGATCCCCCCAAGGAGCCGGCACAGGGAGGGGACAGTGGCCGGTGACTGTCACCCGTGTCACCTGTGCCACCTCCTGTGCCACCCGTGTCACCTGTGCCACCTCCCGTGCCACCCGTGTGACCCTCGGTGCCCTCCCTGTCCCCCAGTGCCACCCTGGCTCTCCCTCAGCCACCCCTGGATGTCCCCAAATGTCCCCGCCGTGTCCCCCCCCCATGTCCCCAAGTGTCCCCAGGGCTGTCCCCGTGCCCATCACGGCCGCTGCCACCACCCCTCGTGTCCCTTGTGTCACTTTGGGGTCCTGGGTGGGGACGGGGGGGGGGGTGGCACCCCCGTGTCCCCCCTGCTGCCACCGCGGGGTCCCCAAGGGGGGGACACGGGGACGGGTGGGGGGGCACCCCAGAATTGGGAACTTTGGGGTCTCTGTGCCCCAAACCGGGAACTTTGGGGTCTCTGTCCCCCTACCCCAAAATGGAGCCCGGGGGGGGAGTTCGGGGTCCCTGCACCCCATAAACTGGGAAATTTGGGGTCTCTGAACCACAAAATTGGGAGTTTTGGGGGCTCGGGGCGTCTCTGCACCCCAAAAATGGCAACTTTGGGAGGATTTGGGGTCCATCCCTCCCCGTCCGTGCCTCAGTTTCCCTGCGGGGAAATTCGGAAATTTCCCGCGTTTTTTGTTTTTTTGGTGGTTTTTTTTGGGGGGGCGGGGGGGGGGGGAGGGGCAGGATGCCCGGGGGGGGGGGGGGGGGGGGCGGGGAAATTTTGGGGGTTGGGGGGCGTGGTGGGTGGGAGGGGGCGGGGGTGGGGGAGCCCCGAGTCCTTAAAGGGGCCCCGCCCGGGCCGGGGCTGGGAGGGAGCCGGAGCCATGAGAGGTGCGGGGCACGCGCGCGTGCAAGGGAGGGGTGGGCGTGCAAAGGGGGCGGGGCCGAGCGTGCAAAGGGGGCGGGGCCGAGCGTGCGGTGTGCAAAGGGGGCGGGGGCAGCCCCAGGTGTGTGCAAAGGTGTGGGGGGGGGGGGGGTGCGGGGTGTTTGCACACGCGCGTGCGCGAGGGCGGCGAGGGGCGGGTGTGCAAAGGTCGGGGTTTGCGGTGGGTGTGGGTGTGCGCGTGTGTCACGGGCTGCACACGCGTGTGTCACAGGCTGCACACACGTGTCACGGGCCGTACGTGCACATTTCAGGCTGCACACGGGTGTGTCATGGGCTGTATGGGTGTGTCACGGGTCACACGCGTGTGTCACAGGCTGCACACGCGTGTTTCAGGCTGTACGTGCGGGTCACGGGGAGCACACACGTGTCACGGGCTGTGCGTGCACATTTCAGGCCGCACACACCTGATACGGGGCACACGGGTGTGTCATGGGCTGTATGGGTGTGTCACGGGTCACACACGTGTGTCACCGGCTGCACACGCGTGTTTCAGGCTGTACGTGTGTGTCACGGGGAGCACAGTTGTGTCATGGGCTGTGCACGCCTGTTACAGGGCACACGGGTGTGTCATGGGCTGCACACGCATGTCTCAGGCTGTTCATGTGTGTCACAGGGCACACACACGTGTTACAGCGTGCACGGGTGTGTCACGGGCTGTTCACGCGTGTTTCAGGGTGTACATATGTGTGACAGGGTGCACACGTGTGTCACAGGCTGCACAGAGGGCACACAGGCATGTCACAGGCTGTTCATGTGTGTCACAGGTCACACACGTGTGTCACAGGCTGCACACGCGTGTTTCAGGGTGTACGTGTGTGTCACGGGCAGTGCACGCCTGTTATGGGGCACACAGATGTGTCACAGGCTGCACATGCATGTCACAGGCTGTTCATGTGTGTCACTGGGCACACACACGTGTTACAGCGTGCACGGGTGTGTCACGGGCTGCTCACGCGTGTTTCGGGGTGCACGAGTGTGTCACAGGCTCTACGGGTGTGTCACAGGCTGTTCATGCGTGTCACGGGTCGCACACACGTGTCACAGGCTGCACACGCCTGTTAGGGGGCGCACGGGTGCGTCACGGGCTGCACGTGCCCGTGTCAGGACACACACGTGTGTCACAGTGTGCACACGCCTGTTTCGGGGTGTACATGTGTGTGACAGTGTGCACAAGCGTGTCACAGGGCACACAGGTGTGTCACGGGCTGTGCATGTCTGTGTCAGGGTGTACATGTGTGTCACGGGGAGCACGGGTGTGTCACAGGCTGCACACACATGTGGGACAGGCTGTACAGGTGTGTCACAGATGTGTCACTTGTGTCACAGGCTGCACACGCCTGTTTCAGGGTGTTCACGCGTGTTTCAGGACACAGGCGTGTGTTTTGGGCTGTACAGGTGTGTCACAGGGCTCACACGCGTGTCACAGGCCATACAGGTGTGTCACAGGTGTGTCACAGCGTGCACAGGGCTCTTGTGAGCTGCACTCGCGTGTTTTGGGGATCGCACGCATGTCACATGTCCCACACATGTGTCACAGGCTGTCACACGTGTGTCGCAGGTCACACACCCGTGTCACACGTCCCACGTGCGTGTCACAGGCCCCACACACTTGTGTGAGGTGTCACGCGTGTGTCACAGGCTGTCACCCGTGTGTCACACATCCCACATGCGTGTCACAGGTCCCACACACATGTGTCAGGTGCCACCCGTGTGTCCCGGGCTGTCACCCGTGTGTCAGGTGTCACATACGTGTCCCGGGCTGTCACACGTGTCCCCGCGTGTCCCTGTCCCCCCCCCGCACCTGCGGGTCCCTCCCTTGATGTGGCGGCGGCGCCGGGGGGGGACCCCGGGGGGGACCCTGCGGTGACAACGGCGGGGACGCGCAGGTGGCGCCGCCACCGCCAACCCGCGGGAAACGGGGAGGGGCGCCCCGGGGCGCTGGGGACCCTCCGTGTCCCCCATTGTCCCTTCTGTGTCCCCATTGTCCCCTCCGTGTCCCCATTGTCCCCTCCGTGTCCCCTCCGTGTCCCCATTGTCCCCTCCGTGTCCACTCCCTGTCCCCAGCGCTGTCCCCGCTGTCCCCTCCCTGTCCCCTCCGTGTCCCCACTGTCCCCTCCGTGTCCTCAGCGCTGTCCCCACTGTCCCGTCCGTGTCCCCTCCGTGTCCCCTCTGTGTCCCCTCCCCTGTCCCCCTCCGTGTCCCCTCCCTGTCCCCCCCGTGTCGCGGTGCCCGGGGCGCTCCTGGGGTGTCCCCAGGAGTTGTGGGGACAAGGAGGTGACAGCGCCCGGGGGCGATGGGACCGGGGGTGGGGATGGCGGACACCGGTGAGGGTTTGTGCGTCCCAGTGTGTCCCAGTTCGTTCCCAGTGTGTCCCAGTCCATCCCAGTCCGTTACTGGTGCCGCTGGTGCGGCTCCGGTTGCCGCCGGTGCCGGGAGAAGACACCGGGCACGGGCACCACCATTGCCCCAGTGCTCCCAGTGCTCCCAGTGCTCCCAGTGCTCCCAGTGCCCCCATTGCCCCCAGTGCTCCCAGTGCTCCCAGTGCCCCCATTTCGCGAGTCCCCGCCTTACGGCAGCCCCCGGTGTTTCCCGGTGCCCCAGACTCCCCCGGTACCCGCGGAATCCCCGTTCCCCCCCGGGCGCTGCGGTGTCCCCGCTTCCCCGGTGCTGTGGCTGCCCCGGTGCCCCCGGTTTCCCCCCGTTCCCCGCTGTCCCCGGTGCCCCCGGTACCCGCGGGGTTTGGGAGCGCCCCGGTAACCCCCGGTGTGATGGGGCCTCAAGGGCTCCCAGTGCCCCCAGTTCTCCCAGTACCCCCAAACGCGGTGCTTGCCCCATTTTCCCCGCTGCCCGCCGTTCCCGTGGGTGCCCCCGGTGCCCCCAGTTCTCCCCGTTCCCGTGGGTGCCCCCGGCGCCCTCCGCCCGCCGGTTCCCGGCAGGAGCGGCCCCCGCCGCGGCGCTTCTCGGCACGGGCTGAGTAATTCGGGGCGCGGGGCTGACTCAGCGCCCCCAAACCCGGGGTCCCCCCTGGGCCCGGTGCCCCCGGTCCCCCCCGGTTCCCCCCGGGCCCCCTGGGCCCCCCCCGGGCCGGATGCGCGGGCGGCGCCGGCCCCAAAAAACTGGGGCAGGAGGAAAACGGGGCGGGGGGGAGGGAGCGGGGGTGACACACGTGTGTGGGATGTCACACGTGTCTGGGGTGTCACACGTGTCCGGGGGTCACATGTGAGTGGGGTGTCACACGTGTCCGGGGTGTCACACGTGTCCGGGGCTGTCACATGCGTGTGGCAGGGCTGGCAGACATGTCCAGGGTGTCCCACACGCGTGTGCAGGTGTGTCACATGTGTCTGGAGGGTGTCAGACGTGTCCAGGTGTGTCACACGTGTCCAGGTGTGTCACACGCGTGTGCAGGTGGAGGAGCAGCTGGGTAAGGGCCTTGCACAAGTGGCAGTGCCAGGCCAGGGCCATACTGGGATCTCACCAGTGCCATACTGGGCCATACTGGGAGCTCCCAGTCCTGTACTGGGCCATACTGGGAGCTCCCAGTCCCGTACTGGGCCATACTGGGCCATACTGGGAGCTCCCAGTCCTGTACTGGGCCATACTGGGCCATACTGGGAGCTCCCAGTCCTGTACTGGGCCATACTGGGAGCTCCCAGTCCCGTACTGGGCCATACTGGGCCATACTGGGTGCTCCCAATCCCATACTGGGCCATACTGGGGCCATACTGGGAGCTCCCAATCCCATACTGGGCCATACTGGGCCATACTGGGAGCTCCCAATCCCATACTGGGCCATACTGGGGCCATACTGGGAGCTCCCAGTCCCGTACTGGGCCCCGCACATTTCCTGCCCCGGGGCCGTGTCCCAGTTGTGGCTTTGTGGCTCCGGCAGCACCAGCACAGGGTGACAGGGGACACTGGGGACACCACTGGGGACACTGGGGACACCACTGGGGACACTGGGGGGCCTCAGGACCCCCCAGCCCAGGGGTGGCACTGGAGCCCGCTTGTGACAAAAGGGACACTGTCACCAGAGGGGACAGTCGGTGTCAGTGGCACCGTGGGTGGCACAGGTGACGCAGGTGACACAGGAAGCCGTGGGGGGACGTGTGCGCCCATGGTGACGTCAGCACAGAGGGGACACAGGGGTGGCAGCGGCCACAGGGGACAGGGCGGTGACACGCGAAGCTGTGGGTGACATGTGAGGACACGAGGGACGTGTCCCGCTGGTGACACGTGAGGCCACGGGTGACACTCGGTCCTAAAGGTGACACAGGAGTCCACAGGTGACACCTGGCCCCACAGGTGGCACCTGAAGCCACAGGTGACACTTGGTCTCATGGGTGACACACAAGCCCGTGGGGACACCTGAACCACAGGAGGACACGGGTGGCACTGCAGGTCCCATGGGAGTCTGGTGACAGGGACCCCATGCCAGGTGTCCCCGTGCCAATGTCCC
The DNA here is from genome assembly GCF_020745825.1 of Agelaius phoeniceus. NCBI lineage: Eukaryota > Metazoa > Chordata > Aves > Passeriformes > Icteridae > Agelaius > Agelaius phoeniceus. Next base: position 10,771 of record NW_026531114.1, on the reverse strand, counting down.
CGTGCCAATGTCCCATTGCCAATGTCCCCATGCCAATGTCCCCATGCCAATGTCCCCGTGTCCCCCCAGCCCACATCGAGGCGATTCCCTGCAAGATCTGCGGGGACAAATCCTCCGGGGTGCACTACGGGGTCATCACCTGCGAGGGCTGCAAGGTGACACGGGGGACACGGGGGGGGACATGGGGACATGGAAGGACATGGGGACATGTGGGGATAAGGGGGGACATGGGGACATTGGGGACATGGGGACAAGGGGAGACATGGGGGGACATGGGGATATGAGGAGATATGGAGACATTGGGGACAAGGAGGGGACATGGGGACATTGGGGACATTGGGGACAAGGAGGGGACATGGGGACAAGGGGACGTTGGGGATATGAGGGATATGAGGAGATATGGGGACATTGGGGACATTGGGGGACAGGGGACAAAGGGGGACATGGAGACATGGAGGAATATGGGGACAATTGGGAACATTGGGGACATGAGGACACGAGGGGGGATGTGGGGGCCTTGGGGAGCAAAGGGACATGGAGGGGACAAGGGGGACATTGGGGACATGGGGACAGGGGGGGATGGGGACATGGGGACATGGAGTGGGACTTGGGGACATGGGGACATGGAGGAATATGGGGACAATTGGGAACATTGGGGTCACGAGGACACGAGAGGGGACATGGGGACCTTGGGGAGCAAAGGGACATGGAGGGGACATTGGGACACGGGGGGACGTGTGGGGACAGGGGGGTGCCATGGGTGGCCGTGGGGGCACCACGGGTGACGCCGGTGACACGCGTGACACGGCGCCACCCCAGGGCTTCTTCCGGCGCAGCGAGCGGCGCGGGCCGAGCCTGGCGTGGTCACCTGCGGGCAGCGCTGTGACATCGACCGCGCCACCCGCACGCGCTGCCAGCACTGCCGCCTGCAGAAGTGCCTGCGCCTCGGCATGTCCCGCGACGGTGAGTGACACTGCGGGGACAGCGCGGGGACACTGCGGGGACAGCGCGGGGACAGCCGCCACCCAGCCCAGGGACACCGGGGACTGTCCACGGGGACACCATTCTGTGCCCCTGGGGACGGCGATCTGTGCCCCTGGGGACAGCTGTACCCTCTGGGGACATTGATCTGGGCCTCTGGGGACATCAATCTGTGTCCCTGGGGACAGATGTACCCCTCTGGGGACGTTGATCTGGGCCTCTGGGGACATCAATCTGTGTCCCTGGGGACAGATGTACCCTCTGGGGACATTGATCTGTGCCTCTGGGGACACTGCCCTGTGACCCTGGGGACAGCTGTAACCCCTGGGGACAGCTAGACCTCCCTGGGGACATCGATCTGTCACCCTGGGGACAGCTGTAACCCCTGGGGACATGGATCTGTGCCCTTGGGGACACCTGAACCCCCTGGGGACATCGCCCTGTCACCCTGGGGACAGCTGTAACCCCTGGGGACATCGCTCTGTGCCCCTGGGGACATCTGTACCCTCTGGAGACACCGCTCTGTGCCCTGGGGACACCTGAACCCCCTGGGGACATTGCCCTCTCACCCTGGGGACAGCTAGAACCCCCTGGGGACACTGCCCTGTGATCCTGGGGACATCTGTTGCCCCTGGGGACATCACTCTGTGCCCTTGGGGACATCTGTACCCTCTGGAGACACCGCTCTGTGCCCCTGGGGACACCTGGATCCCCTGGGGACATCGCCCTGTGGCCCTGGGGACAATGATCTGTACCCTTGGGGACATCTGTACCCACTAGGGACATTCCCCTGTGACCCCTGGGGACAGCTGTAACCCCGGGGGACACTGCTCTGTGACCCTGGGGACATCAATCTATACCTCTGGAGACACCACTCTGTGCCCCTGGGGACAGCTGGACCCACCCCTGGTGTCCCCACATTTGGGGACACCTGTCCCCCAAAGCTGCAGACACGCGTCCCATCCCCTGAGGACACCTGTCCCTTGTCCCTGCGCCACCTGGGGACACCTGTCCCTTGTCCCTGTGCCACCTGTCGCTGTCACTGCCCTGGGGACAGCCCGAGGTGTCCCTGGGGAAGGGCCGGGGCTGCTCGGTGTCCCCACACGCGTGTGGCGCTGCGGTGTCACCCGCTGTCCCCTCTTGTCCCCCTCTGTCCCCGCAGCCGTCAAGTTCGGCCGCATGTCCAAGAAGCAGCGGGACCGGCTGCAGGCCGAGGTGCTGGAACAGCTGGAAAAGCGGGGAAAAGAACCGGGGAAACCCGGGAACAAACCCGGGAAAACCGGGAACAAACCCGGGAACAAACCCGGGAGCAGCTGGAACAGCCGGAAACGCGGGAAAACCGGGAAAAATGGGAAAAAACGGGAGCAGGAACGGGCGGGCCCCGGTGCCACCGCAGCCGCTCCCGGCCGGGCGCTGTCCCCGCTGTCCCACGCTGTCCCCGCGGGCTGTCCCAGCAGGGCGTGGCCCGCGGAGGAGGCGACAAGGAGGGGACAGGACGGGGACAGGGCGGGGACAGCGGGGACAGGGCCGGTGCCTCAGCCCGGTGCCGGCGGCGTCCCGGAGTCACCCGCGGGGCTGGAGATCGGTGAGTGGCACCGGGGACTGTCACCTGCGGGGCTGGCGGTGTCACCTGCGGGGCTGGTGGCACCTCGGGATGTCACCTGTGGATGCTCCGTGGTGGTGGCACCGGCTCTGTCACCCGTGGATGCCAGCACGCTGGTGACTCCTTACCCACCAAGGCCACACACCGGGCCACCCTCCTTGTCCCCACACCTGTCCCCAAGCCCTGAATGTCCCCTCAGAGCTGCTGACACAGTGTCCTGCTGTCACCCCTGTGTCCTGCTGTCACACTGTGCCACCCCTGTGTCCCCTCAGAGCTGCTGACACAGAGTGTCCTGCTGTCACACCGTGCCACGTGCCACCCCTGTGCCGAGGACCTCCAGGGCCACCGCTGGGCCACCTTCAGCCCCGAGGAGATCCGCGCCTACCAGAGCCAGGTGCGGGCCGGGCAGGGGACACGGCTGTCCCCAAGGGCGCGTGGGTGACACGGCTGTCCCCAAGGGTGGTGCAGGTGACACGGCTGTCCCCAGCGGTGGCGCGGGGGGGTGACACGGCTGTCCCCAGCGGTGGCGCGGGGGGGGTGACAGCCGCTCCCTGGCGCAGCCCATGGCGGAGATGTGGCAGCGCTGTGCCCGCCGTGTCACCGAGGCCATCGAGCGCGTGGTGGAGTTTGCCAAGCGCCTGCGGGGCTTCCTGCAGCTCAGCCAGCACGACCAGATCGTCCTGCTCAAGGCGGGGTACGCGGCCACCCATGTGTCCCCATGTCACTGTCACCACCCCAGGGCCCTGGTGCACACTCGCAGGGATGCCCCGGCCCCTTGTCCCTACCCCCAGGGCCACCCCACCCCATTGTCAGCACCCTCAGGGCCACTCCACCTCATTGTCCCCAGCCCCAGGGCCACCCTACCCCATTGTCCCCAGCCCCAGGGCCACCCCATCTCACTGTCCCCAGGCCAAGGACACCCACCCCATTGTCCCCAGCCCCAGGGCCACCCTATCCCCCTTGTGGCATTGTCCCCAGCCCTAGGGGCACTCTGTCCCTTGTCCCCAGCCCCAGGGCTATCCCATCTCACTATCCCCAACCCAAGGGCCACCCTGTGTCCTTGTGACAATCCCTGTGTCCCACGGGGGAAGTGACAATCCCGTGCGTCCCAGGGGGAGGTGACAGTCCCCAAAATCCCCCTCCACCCTCCCTGCCGAGGTGACACCGCCCGGGGCCACCCCCGCGGCGTCCCCGCCGCACCCCCTGTGGCCGGCGGCGGTGTCGCCGGTGCCAGCCGCGCTGTCGCCTCCCCGCCGCGGTGACAGGGGCCATGGAGGTTGTCCTGCTCCGGATGTGCCGCGCCTTCGGACGCCGCCACCGGCACGGTCCTGTTCGAGGGCAAACTGGCGGGGCCCGAGCTCTTCCGCTCGCTGGGTAGGGCGGCGACACGGGCTGGGGACACGCGGGGGGACGCTTGGGGACAGCGGTGACGCCGCGCTGTCCCCAGGGTGTCCCGAGCTCGTCGCGTCCGTCTTTGAGTTCGCGCGGGGGCTGAGCGCGCTGCGCTGCTCCGAGAGCGAGCTGGCGCTGCTGAGCGCGCTGCTGCTGCTCAACGCCGGTCAGCCACTGTCCCCAAGTGTCCCCAAGTGTCCCCAAGTGTTGCTCAGTGTCCCCCCGGCGTCCGCACCCCCTGTCCCGCTCCGTGTCCCCCACCCCGTGTCCCCTTGTCCCTCCCCGCGCGCTCCCCTAACCCCAAATGGGGTTTGTCCCTAAGCGGGGGTGGGCGGCGGGGGTGTCCCCAAGTTTGTCCCCAAGCTGTCCCTAAGGTGTCCCTAAGATGTCCCCAGGGTGTCCCCCACCACTGTCCCTAGGGTGCCCCCAGGGTGTCCCCAAGCTGTCCCTAAGGTGTCCTTAGGGTGTCCCTAAGATGTCCCCAGGGTCTCCCCCAAGGTGTCCCTAAGATGTCCCCACAGTGTCCCCCCACACTGTCCCTAGGGTGCCCCCAGGGTGTCCCCAAACCTCTGTCCCTCTTCCCACATCCCTGTCCCTGTCCCCACACCCCTGTCCATGTCCCCACGTCCTGTCCGTTCCCTGCCCCTGTCCCCATATCCTGTCCCTATCCCCGTCCCCATGCCCTGTCCGTGTCCCTGTCCCTGTCCCCACACCGTGTCCGTGTCCCCGTGCTGTCCCCACACCTGTCCCTGTCCCCACACCCTGTCCCTGTCCCTGTCCCCACACCGTGTCCGTGTCCCCGCGCTGTCCCCAGGCCGGCCGTGGCTGCAGGACCGCCCGCGGGTGGCGCGGCTGCAGGGCCAGCTCGATGTCGCCTTCCGGCTGCTGCTGCGCCGGACCCGCCGCGAGGGGCTCCTGCCACGGGTGGGGACACCGGGACACCGGGGAGGGGACACGGGGACACCGGGGAGGGGACATGGGGACACCGGGGAGGGGACATGGGGATCCGTGGGGGTCACGGGGGGAGCAGGGTGGGGGTTTGGGGACATTGGGGGTGGCCCTGGGTCGGAGGGTTCCCTGCACATGTGTCACGTGTGTCCCTCCCGGTTGTCCCCACGGTGTCCCCGTTTGTCCCCCGCGGTGACAGCCGTGTCCCCGCAGCTGCCCGCCCCGGGCCGGCTCCGCGCTCTGTGCTCGCAGCACCTGGAGCAGGTTCAGGCTTTCCGCCGCCTGCACCCCGCGGGGGTCTCGGCCGCCTTCCCGCCGCTCTACCGGGAGCTCTTCGCCCCCGACCCCGCCGATGGCCCCGCGGGGACCCGCTGAGCGCCACCCGAGGACCACCGGGACACCGGGATCCCCGGGATTACCGGGAGCGCCCCTGCATCTGAGGACACCTGGGGATGCTCCCCCCCAGGCACCTTCCGAGAAATGCGGCGGCGTTTGAGGGGAATAAAGGCGTTTTTGGGGACCGCGTGTCGTGGACTCCGTCACGGGGGACGCGCGGGGACACCTGCAGCGGCGTTAGAGTCCCGCCACGCGCAGCGCTCCGAGTTTCTATAGGCTGCTGTGCCTGTCACTCAAAACAAGGAGGCGGGCATTCGGATTTTCTGGCTCTCTGATTGGTTCACCTCTCCTCTACTCGCCGCCGATTGGTTGCTTTATTCCCGTTATTTCCCGCCCCCGCATGTGGGAGGTCTCGCGGGGATTGGGCGCGGCTCCGCAGGCGGTGATTGGGTGGGAGCGGTGCGAGGTCGCGCTGTGATTGGCTGGAAGGGGAGGTGCCGCGATGTGATTGGTGGAGACGGGAGGAGGCGGGGCCAGCGGCGGGGCGCGGGAGGCGGCGGCGGCACCGGGGCCGCACCGGGCCCGAACCGGGGCCGGGCCCGAATCGGGGGCCTTTCGGGGCCGGGCCGGGCCGAACCGGGGTCGCTACGGGGCCGGGGGGCGGCCCCGGCACCTGCAGGTACCCGTGAGACCACCGGGGGGCGGCGGCCGAGGCGGCTGCGGGGGCTCCGCTGCCGCTGCACCGGGCCCGGGGCCTGCACCGGCGCGCCTGGAGCCGAGCCCTCCGTGAGGGTACGGGTGGGGAGTCCCCAGGGTGGGGAGCGCAGCGCGGCCCGGCCCCACCGGGAGCTCCCGGTGGGCTCCCGGTAATCCCCCGGTAACGGCCCGGTAAAGCCCGGTAAGCCCGTCCGCAGCCGGCGATGGCGGGACGCGGCCCCCGTGCACAGCCTGAGCAGCCTGCAGAAAACCGCCCTGCTCCTGGGCGTCCCGGCCGCCGCCACCGTGCTCTACATCTTGTACCGGCGCTACCGGGAGAGCCGAGGTGGGTGCGTGTTTCACACCGGGGCCTGGCCTCAACCCCCCCCGGTACCACCGGGAGCTCCCTCGGGGCCTCGGAGTCGCTTTTTCCCACTGGGAATTACCTTGTGAGCTCCCCAGGGAGGTCCCTGTCCCCTTTGGGACCCTCTGGGGACACCCCGGGGACCCTCTGGGTACCCCCTGGGAAGTGGGGTTCCCTTGGAGTCACTTTTCCCACTGGGAATTCTCTGTACCCTGTTTGTCACCCCCCCACCCCGGGGGGGGTCCCGGCCCCTCGGTGCCCCCTTGGGGACCCAGCCGTGTCCCCGCTGTCCCCTCAGAGGCGCAGGTGACACTGGTGGCAGACGAGGGGCTGGAGGTGGCGGTCAGGGTGCCCCGCACGGCCCTGAAATCACTGATCGGCCGCCGGGGAGCCACCATCAACCAGGTGGGGGCAACTGGGAACACTGGGAGTGCTGGGAGTGCTGAGGGGACTGGGGGAAGTGGGAGTGCTGGGGGAACTGGGAACACTGGGGGAACTGGCTGCACTGGGAGCAATAGGAATGCAGGGGGAACTGGGCGCACTGGGAGTGCTGGGGGAACTGGGAGCACTGGGGGCACCGGGAGCACTGGGAGCACTGGGGGCACTGGGAGCACTGGGGGCACTGGAGGCACCAGGAGCACTGGGGGAACTGGGAGCACTGGGGGCACCGGGAGCACTGGGAGCACTGGGAGCACTGGGGGACTGGGGGGCACTGGGAGTGCTGGGGGAACTGGGAGCACTGGGAGCACTGGGGGCACTGGAGGCACTGGGAGTGCTGGGGGAACTGGGAGCACTGGGGGCACCGGGAGCACTGGGGGCACTGGGGGCACTGGGAGCACTGGGGGAACTGGGAGCACTGGGAGCACTGGGGGCACTGGGAATACCAGGAGCACGGGGTATCCCCGCAGCTGAGGCAGGAGACGGGAGCGCAGATCGAGGTGGAGGAGGAGGAGGAGGAGGAGGAAGGGGGGCAGTCCCTGGTGCAGATCTCGGGCTCGCCGGGCCAGGTGTGCCGGGCCAGGGCGGCCGTGCTGCGAATCGTGGCCGACAGCGCCCCCGTGGCCGAGCAGCTGCGCGTGCCCCAGCGGGCCGTGGGCAGGATCATCGGTACGGGGCACCCCGAAACCCTGGAGAACCTTCTGTACCCCTGGGGCACCCCAAATCACAAGGGAACCCCAAATGCCGTGGGCAGGATCATCGGTACGGGGCACCCCGAAACCTGGGGGGAGCTTCTGTACCCCTGGGGCACCCCAAATCACAAGGGAACCCCCAAATCCCGTGGCAGGATCATTGGTACGGGGCACCCCAAAGCCTCCCACAGCCCCAAATCCTGTGGGGGGAATCCTCCATAGCCACAGGGACACCCCAAATCCCAGGGTACCGAGCAGCTCTGTGTGCCCCAGCAGGCCATGAGCAGGATCATTGTTATGGGGACCACCCCCAAAACCTGGAGGGAACCTTCTGTATCCCCAAATCCTGTGGGGAACCTTCCGTAGCCATAAGGACACCCCAAATCCTGGGGGAACCTTCTGTATCCCCAAATCCTGCAGGGAACCTTCCATAGCCACAGGGACACCCCAAATCCTGGGGGAACCCCAATCCCAAACTCCCTTCCCACCCCCAAACCCCCTTTTCCCCCAACCCTCATTCCCTTTGACACCACCCCAAACCCCCTCGCCCATCATTCCCCTCATCCCCTTTCACCACCACCCCAAAACCCCCTTTCCCCCTCATTCCCCTCATTCCCCTTGACCCACCACCCCAAACCTCCTCTCCCCGTTGCCCCCCGCCCTTCATTCCCTTGACCACCACCCCAAACCCCCTTTCCCCCTCATTCCCCTCATTCCCCTCATCCCCTCTCACCACCACCCCAAACCCCCTCTCCCCATTCCCCCCTCATTCCCTTTGACCACCACCCCAAGCCCCCTCTCCCCGTTCCCCCCCCCCGCCCCTCATTCCCCTCCGGGCCGTTCCCGGTGCCCCCAGGCCGCGGAGGGGAGACCGTCCGGGCCATCTCCCGGAGCTCGGGGGCTCGCGTTGAGTGCGGCCACGAGCCCGACGCCGGCCTGGCCCCGCTGCGCATCGTGCGCCTGCTGGGGACGCGCAAAGAGGTGGAGGCGGCCAAGGTGAGCGCGGCTCGCCGCTTTCGGGGCGGCTCCTTCATCCCCCACCCCCGCCCCGGGAACCGTCCTCATCATCCTCCCGGTGCCCCCGGTAGAAGCTGATCATGGAGAAGCTGTCGAGGACAAAGCGCTGCGCCGGGCCCGCGGAAGCAGCCCCTGGGCAGCCGCCGGGAGCCGCCGGTGCCGCCCGCCGGTGCCCCCGGCAGCCCCGGGGGATGGCAGGAGTGCTGGGATGCGGAATGGGCACCGGCGGCCGGCGCGGGAACGGCGGCGGGGGAGCGACGGGGCGGAGGCGGAGATGATGGGGAGTGAGGAGCCCCGGGATGCGGGAGGGGAGCGCGGGGACGGCAGCGAGGAACCGCCCGTGGCCAAGTTCGAGGGTGAGAGCGGGTGGATTTCAGTGGGGTTTGAGTGGATTTTGGGTGGATTTCAGTGGGGTTTAGGTGGATTTCAGTGGATTTTGGGCGGATTTCAGTGGGTTTTGGGCGGATTTCAGTGGATTTTGGGTAGATTTCCGTGGATTTCAGGTAGATTTTGGGTGGATTTCAGTGGACTTTGGGCGGATTTCAGTGGATTTTGGGTGGATTTCAGTGGATTTTGGCGGATTTCAGTGGATTTTGGGTGGATTTCAGTGGATTTTGGGTATATTTCAGTGGATTTTGGGTAGATGTCAGTGAATTTTGGGTATATATTAGTGGATTTTGGGTAGATTTCCGTGGATTTCAGGTAGATTTTGGGCGGATTTCAGGTAGATGTCAGTGGATTTTAAGTATACTTCAATGGATTTGGGTGGATTTCAGTGGATTTTGGGTAGATTTCAGTAGATTTTGGGTGGATTTCAGTGGGTTTTGGGCAGATTTCAGTAGATTTTGGGTAGATTTCAGTGGATTTTGGGGTGGATTTCAGTGGGTTTTGGGGTGGATTTCAATGGGTTTTCGGTGGATTTCAGGTAGATGTCAGTGGAATTTAGGTATACTTCAATGGATTTGGGTGGATTTCAGTGGGTTTTGGGCAGATTTCAGTAGATTTTGGGTGGATTTCAGTGGGTTTTGGGCAGATTTCAGTAGATTTGGGTGGATTTCAGTGGATTTCAGTGAATTTCCCTGCTCCCACAGTGCCCAGCCCAGATTTCAGTTTCCCTGCTGACGAGCACCTGGATGTTTACGTGTCGGCGGCCGAGAGTCCCGGGCACTTCTGGATCCAACTGCTGGGCACACGGAGCCTGCAGCTGGACAAACTGACAGCTGAGATGGGCCACTTCTACCAGAGCAGCCCCCCCGTGAGTCCCCTGTGTCCCCTCTGTGTCCCTGTGTCCCCTCTGTGTCCCCTGTGTGTCCCCTGTCCTGTCCTGTGTCCCCTCTGTGTCCCAGCACTGCATAAGTTCATGGCCAAGATGGGCCACTTCTACCAGAGCAGCCCCCACTGTGAGTCCCCTCTGTCACCTGTGTCCCCTCAGTGTCACCTGTGTCCTGTCTGTGTCCCCTCTGTCCCATCCATGTCCCCTGTGTCCTGTCTTTGTCCCCTCTGTGCCCCTCACCATGTTCCTCTGTGTCCCAGCACTGTCCCCTATCCCGTGTCCCCTTCCCCATCCCATGTCCCCTTCTGTACCAACACTGTCCCCATGTCCCCTTCTGTACCAACACTGTCCCCATGTCCCCTTGTGTCCCCTACTGTCCCCACCACATCCCTTACCCCATCCTGTGTCCCATACTGTCCCACCACTGTCCCCTCATGTCCCTCCCGTGTCCCCTGACTGTCCCCATGTCCCCTCCTGTTCCAGCACTGTCCCCTATCCTGTGTCCCCCTCCCCATCCCATGTCCCTTTCTGTCCCAGTACTGTCCCCACTCTCTCCCTTACCCCCGTCCCCATGTCCCTGCTGTCCCAGCCTCGTGTCCCCCCCGTGTCCCCTGACTGTCCCCATGTCCCAGCCCCGTGTCCCCTCCCGTGTCCCCTGACTGTCCCCATGTTCCTGCTGTCCCAGCCCCGTGTCCCCTGACTGTCCCCATGTCCCAGCCCCGTGTCCCCCCCATGTCCCCTGACTGTCCCCATGTCCCATCCCCGTGTCCCTCCTGTGTCCCCTGACTGTCCCTACTGTCCCAGCCCCGTGTCCCCTGACTGTCCCCGTGTCCCAGCCCCGTGTCCCTCCTGTGTCCCCTGACTGTCCCCATGTCCCATCCCCGTGTCCCTCCCATGTCCCCTGACTGTCCCCATGTCCCATCCCCGTGTCCCTCCCGTGTCCCCTGACTGTCCCTGTTGTCCCGACCCCGTGTCCCTCCTGTGTCCTCTGACTGTCCCTGCTGTCCCAGCCCCGTGTCCCCCCCGTGTCC